>JAFLJL010004725.1:0-15957 GCA_018398815.1 Conus ventricosus
TCGAATTGTTATAAACAAGACATTTGTTGCATAATTTTATCTCGTCGCAATGCTACTTGAGGTTATGTGTGTTTTGAAATTGTTGTCTTCTTTGCTCGTATTTTAACAAGACATTGTTGAAAATTTTGCACTGTTTGGAAATGCACATTTTGTTTTAATCCATCTTGTATTGATGGCAGAACTTTTTCTATGTTTTGTGGGATGAGACGGACTGCATTACCCCCTCCCACCCCCCACCTCCACCCCTTTCATTATGCCATTGTTGGACGTTGTTATAAACTGACACAACACAATTAAAGTTTGATTTGGAGACAAATAAATGGTCTTTTTTAAATTTAGAACAAGCCACAAACTCTCTCTCTCTCCCCACCCCACCTTCACCCATCTTACCACAGTCATGCACACACCACACACACACACACACACACACACACACACACACACACACACACACTATACATACATAAATATACATGCGTATGCATGCACACATGCAGTGCACACACGCACCTACATGCACACGCACACAAACACAAGGAGGCCAAAAATGTGTAGAGGCATTTGAATCTGTCGTCACAAACTGCTGAAGCAGTTCAAGGTAAAAGTTATGACAACAAATGCGGCCCGACGGGCGTCGTTGTTTACATCACGGCAACGTTTTCACATAGCAGCCGCGAGCCTGCAGCCCGCGCCGACTAAGGGAGATAATCGACTGAACGGACTTGTAGGCTGTAAGAGGCAGTGTCGTATCTCGGTAATGTAGTATGCTCTGCCGTCACCCTGCGCACCTCCGTCACACCTTGGGACACCAGTTCCGTCTTGATTTCTGCCTCTGAGACCCCTGATAGATCTCTGCAGCGAATCACAACCTTTTGACGAATTTAACTGTTTATGAGGAGTCACCCTGATCTCCCTGTCCACCATCTTTGTTGCTCTCAACAGTTGTTCAGATTGCTTTTTAGATCGACATTGAATTAGAAATGAGCCATTCCTCAACCTTTTGACTGACTGAGGGTCACCTGCTAGACCTTGAAAGCCCTTTTGGATGGCAAAAGGGCTCAGAGATGAAAGGGGTCTTTCCTGCTCCGTCCCTTCCATCACGAGCCAGGAAGCCCAGAAACCTGTCTTCTGTCGTACCTCAGTATCAGAATCGCTGTCTGTTTGAAAGTCCTCTGAAAAAGGGGATGCTGCCTTCCTCTTCCTTTTGGGGGGGTAGTTTTTTGAAAAAGCCATGTGTATTTTATTATATTTCATCCCTCCCTTACCCACCCACCTTGGAGTCCAACTAAGGGGCCAGGGCCAAGAATCACTGTCTTGACCCCTTCCAGGCTTCAGGAGAGATATACAACAGACAAAAACCTACCAACCCTATCCCCCTGATCATGCCCAACTCCCGGGAACAGAGAGCTGAGCACTACAGGGGTTATCTTGGCCAGCCGGAGAAATGCCTGTTTTGACCCAGCCCCAAGAAGGGGAGCCGATTAGTACACCCGGGCCAAGGTGTACTCCCTGTCTAGGAGAGGTCCGAGCCAAAGTGATGTGTTGAGAGCGCTGGCCCTCTCAATCACCAGGATCTCATCCCCCTCCGACACAGGTCGCACCGCACGGCCAACGCGGCGGATCTTAAGGAGACCACAGAGAGAAAAGGAGTGTGGAAAAGAAGACTTGAAGGGGAGACGAAGAAAGAAAAAGATCCGTTAAGAAAGGCAGAAGACAGAATAGGAAAAAGGTGGGTTACTATTTGTCTGGGCCCTCACTCCTAACCTTTCTGACATGGGAGACCCTACCAGGGGCATCAATTCCTACCACGTAATGCTTGGCCAGTCAGCAACTTGGCTATACAGGCCTAGCAGTGTTCACAACTAACCATCTAGCTGAGTTTTGATGCCCCGTCAGCAAAGCCTAAAAGATCACAGGACCACGCAAGCCCTCCGACCACGGCAAGGTTGCAACCCCCGGAGGGATGTCCAGAGAACAGGTTCAGATTGATCCCATGAACTATGAAGTATAGACTGACCAGAGACAATGGAGGAGCCCGATGATGCTTGAGACTAAGAATGATGACTGAAGTCAAGGATAAGAAATCCACTAGGACACTTATTGGACAATTCCGAACAGTCAGACAGGCAAAATGAGAAGAAAAGAAAAGAAGAAAAAAAAAACAAAAAAACACAAGGAAAACAAAAACAATCTAATCAAACAAACCGGACATGGTTTCTTCAATTAAATTGAATTAGTTAAATGTCTACTCGTTGAGGCTTCATTAACGTTGTATGCTAGTGTTTCAGGATTTTGTTCTGCTTTTCTTACAATTGTACCTAATTAAGAAGGCTGGTAAAAATGCAAAACCATGCAGTATAAAGGTGCATGACACTCCCTACAAACTGATTTATTTTTTTTAATTTTTTTGCAATTGTTTTCATCACTTTAAACGTTTACCCTAAGATTAGTCTTATAAGACTTACATAATGGGGTTTTGCTTGTTCTTGTTTGTTTACTTTTCCATTTTTTTGGTTTGAAGCAAAGTCTTGAAAAGAAAAAAAAAAAGAGGGGGGAAAAGGGGGAAGATGTGTTATGAACGTCGTACTTTCGTTTTGATGTACGGGGAACTTCCGGTTCGATTAAACCACGGACGGGCGAGCAGTCTGCCGCCGGAACCGAAATGGAGTAACGGACTGTTCAGTGTGATGTGACTCTGAAAGTATTGTTTGTTCCGTGAGTGGTTGGTCACCTGACGAAACACTCTCTCTCTCTCTCCACTCTCCTGTACTCTTATGGCTTGATTGTGTTGTTGACAAACAGTAAGCACCTTTTTCCTTCTGTTTGAATGCAGAGATGGAAGCTGGTTCGAAAAATCTGAGATAACCCTGCCCAACAGCATCCTGCTCCTGTACTTCTGGAACATGGATCTTTCCAAGTTCAAGTGGCGAGAGAACTGCAACTCAGCAACAGGACTGTTGTTGACTGGATGAATTTCATCCATGAGGTAAGAGCATAAACATTTGTACCTTCACCCCAACTCTAAAGTGCTAATACTCATTTTTCAACATGGACTGGGTGTCAATGTTTCTGACACTTACGTCCGGCTGTGGGTTTTCGTGTGTGTGTGCAGGTCTGCGAGGAAGACCTGCGCCTTCATCCACAGCAGGTGGGAGGCCTGGATGAGCAGACAGGCCTGCCCATCATCGTGGAGATTGATGAATCCAAATATTTCCATCGGAAGTACCATCAGGGACAGTGGCGGGAGGGACACTGGGTGTTTGGGGGAATTGAGCGTGAGACTGGGAAGTGTTTTATGGCGGAGGTGCCTGACAGGACCAGGGCCACACTGGAGCCCATTGTGCTCGGTATATACTGCCTGGCTCCCACATCATCTCTGATGGCTGGCGAGCCTATGGCAACCTGGTGCAGCTTGGAGGGGCATCTACCTGCACGATGTGATCGTGCATGATCAGCACTTTGTTGACCCCAACATCCACACCAACACTATCGAGAACACGTGGATGAGGGCGAAGAGGAAGCTCAGGTGCCACTTTGGTACGTCCGAGGACTTGTTCCCGTCGCACCTTGCTGAGTTCCTCTGGCGAAACAGGTACCGAAATGACCAGCATTATTACTTTTCTTGTCTGCTCACATGCATCCGAGAACAGTACAAATGTCATTTCGTACTGTGGGAGCAAGTCCTACGATTACTGACTGCCCTGGGCTTTCTCTTTGCTGAACATGCAAGGCCACATCGAGCAGGAGTGCTCGCCTCATTTGTACATTTGTAAATAGTAACAGGTTTGTTTGTTTTTTACTTTGTTCCAAATTAAAATCTATGTAAATCGGAATTTTTTTTTATGCGATTGGTTTTTGTTCATGATTACCGGTGTAAATGTCTTCATTGTGTGATTTTTTTTTCAAATTATTTGGTAGTATGTAACTACAGCTAAGTTTTATTTTTACTTTGTTCCAAATTAAAATCTATGTAAATCGGTATTTTTTTATGCGATTGGTTTTTGTTCATGATTACCGGTGTAAATGTCTTGATTGTGTGATTTTTTTTCAAATTATTTGGTAGTGGGTAACTACAGCCAAGTTTTTTTTTAACTTTGTCCAAAAAAAAATCTATGTCAATCGGAATTTTTTATGCGATTGTTTTTTTGTTCATGATTACCGGTGTAAATGTCTTGATTGTGTGATTTTTTTTCTTCAAATTACTTGGTAGTGGGTAACTACAGCTTTTTCTGCTTTTTTTCAATATTCTTTAAAATAAATCTTAACCTATGGGTTTTGTTTGCTTCTGCTCTGCTCTCAGTCTTTCCCATAGTCTCTCTCTCTCTCTCTCCCAGGAGACATATGATCGCTACCGGAAAACTATTTATATGATAACCTCCAGCAAAGAGTTTTTTTCATTAGGAATTATGGCCAATGAAAGCCACCAGCACGTAGAAAAAAATGCACAAACAAACAAAACTAGACTAGAAAACAATTGTTGCACCGACACACGTGGTTGAGGGCCATGCGGTTACTATTTATAGACAAGAACCCCAGTAATGATGACGTTGTGCCCATGTGATCAGCAACCAAAATGGCGCATTGGATGTGCAATGCATATCCCTACTTGTGAAATGAAATAAATTATTTGCACCCACATGTGGGGCAGAACAGGTCAAAGTGAGCAGGTGAGGGTGTCATCCGGATGTAGTGATAGGAATTGTTAGTCCCCAGGGACTTCACTACATCTGGAGTTCACTGCATTATTTGTTTCATGACCTTCAATAATCACTTAGCAACGTGTTTATGTTTGAATTTGCAACTGAATGCCACTGATATACCAATGGTAGTTAAATCTTTAAATTATGGGGTTCGGGGCAGGTTGGGCCGGGGTAGGTTGAGCCACTGTCCCAACCTGCCCCGGAGATGCCCCAGCCTGCCCCAGAGTAGGCTATTGATGCTGTTCACTTGTTTTTAAAAAAAACATAATGTTCACGATATTTTTGTTTATATTTTTGTTCGTGGGCAGATGGTGAGGACATACACGAAGAAGAATACACGAGGACAGGTCTCCGCAAGTGCCCACCAGGATGCTGTGGTTTGCCGTTCTGCAAGGGTTGTCACTGCGCAAAGCTGCTGAATGTTTTCATGTTCCAAAAGAAACAGTCAGACGTTTGGTTGCAAAATCAAAAGAGGGTAAAGAAGTCAAGAATTTTTCAGATAGCTGCAAAACTAGACAAGTGTTCAGTGAAGCTGAGTAAATGGAGCTGACTGAGCATCTCCTGAAAGCTTCATGGATTGGTTTTTCCACTTGACTCAAAGACCATAAGAAAACTATCCTATCAACTTGCAGAAAGAAACAAAATTAGTTTCCCACATACCTGGACTGCAAACGGAATGGCAGGTGAGGACTGGCTTTCAAGATTTTTAAAACGTCATGAGTGTATAAGTAGGCGCATCCCCGAAGCTACCAGTCTTGCAAGAGCGACGGCATTCAATAGAACCAATGTTGAAGCTTTCTTTGGAAAGCTGCAAGATCTGTATGCACGGTACTCATTTTCACCCGAGTGAATTTACAGCCTTGACGAAACAGGACTTAACACGTCACAGAAGCCACAGAAAGTTGTTGCAGAAGTGGGTACGAAGCAAGTTGCACAGATCGTGTCACATGAACGTGGTGAGACCATAACAATGTGTGGCTTCATAAACGCAATTCGCAATGCATTGCCACCAGTTCTGATCTTTCCTCGAAAGAACTTCAAACCCCACATGTTACAAAATGCTCAGCCAGGTCCTAAAGGCCTTGCTAATCAAAGTGGATGGATAACAGGTGATCTATTGCAGGAATGTCTCAAGCATTTTGTGCGACACAGCTGTAGCAGTAAGGAGCATCCAGCTTTACTCTTGCTGGACAATCATGAATGGCATGTAACTCTTGCTGGTGTTGATTTCTACCGGGAAAAAGGGGTGCATCTTCTCAGTTTCCCACCCTACTTTAGCCACAAGTTGCAACCACTAGATAAGACTGTATTTGGCCCTATGAAGAAATTCTGCTACTCTGCCTGCAATGGCTGGATGTTCCACAATCCAGGACAGCGAATGACAATATATGACGTTGCAGGTCTGGTAGGCAAGGCATATCCAAGGGCTTTCACGACGACAAACATCGTGAGTGGCTTCAGAAGCACTGGCATTTCTCCCATAGGTGTCAATATCTTCAGTGAGGATGATTTTGTTCAATCATTTGTCATGACCAACCAGCACCACAGCTGTAGATGTGACCACTCAAAGCTGAGATTCAAGTGTGCCACACTTGTCCAATCAGATGATCCACTCCTGCCACATCTTACCACAATCAAATCATCCCACTATTGCCACACCTAGTCACTCGGAATAACTCCAGATCTGCAACCTGCCGCCAAGGGCCCGAGAACCTTCATAACAAATTCAGCTCAAACGGTCCGATTCCAACAGATCCCAAACAAGAACATGGCAGCACAGAGCAAAACAAAGTAAAGTGAATGCAGATGAACCGGCTATCTGCTGTTTCACGGTTCTCCAGAGATATTGGACCACATTCCAAAGTCCCCGAAAAAGTGTTTGCAAAAAACAGGCGTTGGTCGGAACCCAAGCATCCTCACCGACCAACCGAAAAGACAGAAATTGCTGCCAGATAAGAAGCCAGCAAAAGGAAAAGCTTTAAACAGCTACAACAGGCAGGACAGACATTCAGCAAAAAACGCCACTTTTTGAACAGCAAGCTAAACCACGACCAGTATGCAGAGTCAAGGACGAACTGTACTCAAGCAACTTACATCAGGCTCCCAGAAAGTAGAGGGCCTAAGGCAATGCCACCAGCAATTGCAGCTGCAACGGCTGGAATAATTCAACATATCAGCGAGAACGGATGTAAGAAAGTCGCTTCGGGACCCACGCTTTTGTCGTTCATACAATGCCGGTTGTTCTACTAAATCCGATAACGATGCCTATGAAAAATATTGCCAGGAGTCGACTTCTATTCCATCCGGCCCAACGCGTCTTTTTCTTGATAAAAGTTGTTTTTTTTCATATAATTTTTGTTATCTTATTTTGTTTTTTTTTATGCATTTATATGTTTTGCATTATATCCTAGTTAGAAGAAGAAAGTGCGGTGAATTACAAGTTGGAAATAGTACATGTACTTGCTACACACAATCAGGACAACTCGTAGAAAGAGCAAATGTTTGTGTTAAGGAAAATGTTCTGCTTTGCATGTGCCGTGCACTTCTCTCGCCCCCCTCCTCCCCTCCCATCTCTCTGTGTTGGCGTTGTTGTGTGTGTGTGCGTCGTGGTGCGCTCGGCGCCACGTGTGGTGTATTGTGTTTGTGTGTGGCACAACTGTACCTTGTGTGTGTTCCCTCCACAACCCTTTTTGCGCTTTTGACGATGTTTTGGTCGGGGAAGCTTTGTAAGACCATTGGTCGTAGCAAATAAAATTAATTTTTCTTTGAGTTCTCATCTCTCGCCTCTCTGCTCTCTTTCCTCACTCTCTCAAAAGCACACATTTATAACGACACACCACACGCGCACAACTGAATATCTCTCAAAAAGTGATGTTAAACTTAAAACCAGTTCTAATGGATAAAAACAACGAACTAAACAAACATAAAAAAACAAACAACTGAGTCACATCCCCGACCCCCAAGCCTATCTGGTACTATGTACCCAAAAAATGCCTTCCTGGCGTATTATGGACTCTTCAGTCATTGACAAATTTAGTTAAAGTGTTAAAAGAACGAACTGAATAGACAGACAAACAAATTATTAATGGAGTTTAAACATAAAAATCAGTTTATTGGATAAAATCAACAACACAACAACAAGAACATAAATACAACAACAGATAAGAAATTACAAACAACATAACCTACAACAAGCATAAATAGATAAACGATTTTACGCATCATGTACCAATGTCTTCTGGTTATCAATGTCCCCCCCCAAACACCAATGACTTTCTGGGCTGATCCCTGGGTCTTCGTGACGGAATTTAGAACAGGTAAATAATGATTGAATGGGACAAACAAAGTAAGTCAGAACAACTCATTGACAGCTATAGAATCTGGATAAAAATCATTTGGTGGGAAGTTTTCAAGGCCTCCTCATTTAGATTACTTTGTGGACACCACCCGCTCAAAATGGCCAACAAAACATTTTTTATTTTCGGAGGTAATGTTCTCCGTCGGACTGTAATACGCCTTTATAGGGAAAAGGGGTGGGCGGTTGGCAGCCATCTCGCGCCTGCAATTCGGAAGTAGGCTGTTTGTTACACCACAATTGGGGTTGCTCGGAGGGTGGCAGCCGCCAACGCTCGCATCTACATATCCGACCCCTCATGAACCGGGGTCGGGGAGGTGTTCGTGAGCGCAGATAATCACCTAATCTCAATCCACGTATGCAGAGAAAAGCCCTGGTGAATTCCTGACATGATGTCTCGATTAGTTTTTCTCGGACAACCATGTGCTGGGCTGGTACCACTAAAATAAGGCTCTATGGCACGATATACAGGCAGTTTCATCCCTACTAATGTGTTTAACTCCGAAGGGACCCCAAGATCGGCGGGGTTGGACACTGTAGGGGCAAAAACAAAGGGCCCGAAAGAGCCAGCTTGGCACACTGGCGAACCCATCAATTCCACATTAGTGGAGATGAAAGGCTAGGAGGCTGGCCCCTCGTGTGACACCACAAAATTTTACTTCTCGTTCCCCGTCTTCCCATTTTCTTTTCTCTTCCGCTACAACGGCCCCTGTCTCCTCCCTCTCTCTACCCCCTTCACTCTCCTCTTTCCCCAAGTCCTCTCTCTCCCTTCGCCTTTACCTTGTCCTTCCAAACTCCTCTCTCTCCTTTTCCTCCCCCCTTTGTCTTCCCATCTCAACCCCAGTCCCTCTTTCTCCACCTCTCCGTTTCCCCTCTCTCTATGTCCCCTCTCCTCCCACGCAACGCCCTTTCTCCCTTCCTCCTATGCCACTGTCTTTAGAAAATGTCGGACACCGTGTTTGCTTTCCAAAATCATCACAAGTCCCTCTTTTTCCTGTTCTGTTTCCCACTCTGGTCTCGGTCTCCTCTCCTCTTTCACACGCCACTTCCCCCTCCCTACCACTCACGCCACTTCCTCCTCCCTCTCCTCCAGGTCACTTTCCTCCTCCCCTTCCTCCCACACGCCCTTCCTCCCTCCCTCTCCCTCCACAGGCACTTCCTCTCCCTTCCTCCCACCACCACTTCTCCTCCCTCTCCTCCCAGGTCATACCTCCTCCCTTCCTCCCACACCACTTCCTCCTCCCTCTTCTCCAGGCCACTTCCTCCTCCCTCTCTCCAATGCCTCTGTCTCTTTCAAAACAAAGTTCTGAACACACGGTGTCTGTTTTTTTGAATCCTCAATGTGGCGTAAGAGAATCTCTTGAACCCATTGTAGGCACTTGATCAGTTCCGTCTTTCCTGTCAGCCATACAAAAGTTGCTAATGACCGTTTGCGGACGCATAGCCTCTCTTGCTCTGCAGCTGGGGCATTTCTTCGTCTTCTTCCTCTGAGACTGCATCGGAATGGGGATTCTGGAAGTGCACGCGTTCTGCTGCTACATCCGGTCGCGGCTTGTTGGATCTCAGTGAGCACTTCCTCATCATCAGTAGAAGTAATCGTGGGGGGACGTTCCACTCCTGGAGAACAGCGCGGGAGAAGGAGCGGCTCCCACTTCCTGCTCTTCTCAAGGCAGGGTTCTGAATCTGGATGTTGTTGGTTCAATTGAGGATGACCGGAAGCCGCAGCGTTGCGAAAGCAGTGGGCAATGTTGTATGTAGTGACCTTTTCCCACGGATGCGTCGTCATGTGTTGCATCAAGAGGTTGGCTGGTAGGTACCTCCTCGCCCTCAATGCAGGCGAGAAGTTCAAACACATGGACCTCCTGTACTTCACTTATGAAATTCTGTATGATGATCGACGGCATCAAGGGGCTGGAGTTTCGGAGTGTCGCATTTGGCGGAAGGGAACAGTACCTCGACCTGCACGGGAGAGATCAGGGCAATTTGTGACTGGAACAGTTGTCCATCCGAGTAGGACCTTCCTATTTTGCACTTTCCATGTCTTGCTCAAACTGAATGAGCAGGGTTAGAATATTTCTATCTTGTCATCCAAGCAGATGCGTTGCTGTATATTCAAGGCAAATTCTTTCTTGACGTGTTTGAAGCATCTCGGATTCGGTATTTGGCAATAAAGATTGGCTGAAGCATTGTCTGTTTGGTCATGTTGCAACAAAACGTGATTGTCGACTCTCGCGCGCGATTTTCTATCGTCCGGTGCAAGTGCTCCCCTCTGAAGGCAAATGTTCTGTCAGGAAGGAAGTTTCGAAAACAGACCTGTCTCGTCCACTTTTGTCGAGGCGGTCGGCCCTTGTATCTGTCTAGCGTTGGGCGCAAAATTGTCGCTTCGACCCAAGCGGTCTGGCTTGAGCTTATCGTAGACGGAAGCCCTCTCACCATGCAATCTTTTGAAGACAAGGCCATGTGAGTCTTCAACGCTTGCAGCAGGAGTTTGTGCTGGTCCTCAATTGCTTTTCTCCCATTCGATGCAGCTCAACTCCTCGGCTTTGGATGCGGATGATCAAGCCGTCAAGGGGAACGTTGCTTAACCTGAATGTGGAAAATTAAAAAAAAAGTTGAATTACATTGTTGAAAAAGAAATCAGTAGTGGAATTATGCACTCATTGTCGTCATTCTTGACAGCCAATTCAAAATTCAAAATTTTTATGAATACTTCAATGCGGGCGAAAACTCATGTGTGGTTGGTCAGTAGAATGATGAGTAAAGCATTTCCTAAAAAGAGTCATGTCTCTATAAAAATCATGAAAAAAACAGGTGGTTCATATTCCAACAAATTACTCATGGCAATATATATTTTATAAGGATATGTGCCACTCCACACGGCACACACACACACGCACACCACACACCAGCACACACACACACACCACACGAATCGCACACAACACCAACGCCTACACACACCCACCTCTGCAAACCCCACACTTCCTCCCCCTCCCCCTTTCCACACACAACATACACACACTGATGCGCGCACGCACACCAACATGACACGCCAGCACACACACAATACAACATTGACACACACACACGCACGCACACAGGTGTATATTTTAAACTATGTACATGTATCAACAATTGTGTGTCCAAGTATCACATTTGTCATCACCTTGAAGCTGCCAGTACTCGCAGCTGACAGCGCGAGGAACCACGCATGATCTACGCTACGCTCCAACCCCCCTCGCGCACGCACGCCCACACATACCCCCCACCCCCACAACACACATGCATGCAGAAAGCACACACATCATGCGGCCATCCAACACAACACACACACACAGGCAACAAGTTGCATACTGGCGACAGAAGGGGCAGGAGGACGCTTCGTCAAGATCGAGGGGTGGAGGGCGTGGGGGGGGCGGGGGGGGGGGGGGGCCGAGACACAGACGGGGAGGGGGGTGGAAGGGCTAGAAGCGGGAATTCAGCCGCACAGGTAGTTAGAATGTAGAATGGGTATATTGATAACGTCGCATCACTTGATGCCCCTCCCCCCGGCCACCTCATAAGTTTAAGGCATGCAGAAATCAGGCATGAGGGCAAAAGTACAAGAAGGACAGACAGACAGACACGACAAGACAACAGACAGACACGGGGGACACGGGCACCGTGGCACAGGAAGATAGACAGGCAGGGACAGACAGGACCACACCAACACACACACACACACACACTAGGCACGCACGCTATAAGCGCGCACACGTACAGACAGCACTGCACGTGCGTATGGGTTGCACCAACATTACACAACTGTGGACACATGTACCCAACTATTTAGAGGCGGACAGTATAACATAACAGTTTCAAATCTATCAACAAATATAAAATCACATAAGGGAAAAAATAAGAATAGCCCACCTGCATGACGTAAACCTTGTCCAGCAGCGCTTTGTCACAGACGGCAGCTGAGGAGCTCCCGTGACGCTTGCTCGTCGTCATCAGTATCGCCGCTTCTTGCCTGAGCAAGATATTTGTTTCTTGTCTTTCATGATGTTCGACAGGGTTGGCGGGGGGGACCACTCTAAATCAATGGCCATCTGTGTTCGGATTGGTGGTGGACTGTCCTCTACTGCACTTTATGATTTTAAGGCGTCAGGACAATGTCAACACCTCTACGTTAGCCTGTAATCTTTCGCTTTGCGGTGCGGGTCCGCCATTTGCTCAAGTTCGAGTCGCTATGGAAGGGAATAATTACTTTTACCACACTTGGTGACTTGGTCTACTTTCGTTTTCTTACACCGGCTTGCAACAACGCATTTGTGCTGCTCGGACCAGATTTGCTTTCATACAACCGACTTTTATACATCCATTTTCATACAACCGGAAATTTCCCTAATAATAACAAGATAGTTTCCCTCCCGGGACCCTGCCTCCCCCTTTTCATACATCCAATTTTCATCATCCGTGTTTTATACATCCGGTCTATACTGTATTTATTTGCGATTTGTGTATTTTTTACATTGTCACGGACCAGTTCCTTTTCCTCCTTTCTTTTCTGATTTTCTCTGTTACTTGTTTTGCTTTCGCCAAAGCGCCTTTTCTGTTTAGCTCTATCTACCCTTTTTAAAAATGTATTTTCTTCTTCCCCTCCCTTCACCCTGTCTACACAACTGCCTGTCTCCCCTTCACTTGTAATGCGATATTTGCCCAGTCCACTCTTGTCACATAGGCCAATCAGCTTCAAGCCCACTTGGTAGAAGCTGGCCGCGCTTCGCCTGTGTTGGTCTTGGCAAGTGTGGGGGTTTGCTATAGGGTGAGTGTGTGGGCTAAACACTAGGGGCCCCCACTTGGGAAGTGGTGGTTCTTGCTTGAACTCAACTTAGCATTTTTTTCACCTGCTGTACCCTCTGAGTATTGCCTATTGGCGTCTCTGGCTGAAGGTTGGTAATGAGTACGTTCTGTGGCATGGGTTTGTTTAGAATGTGCGTGTGTATGAATGAGTATTTTTATTCATTTTGTTCAGTTCATCTTTGGTTTCTTACGTTTTGGGGTCATAGGAGTTAGGATGGGAGGCACATGGGGGGTTTGTTCAGTTGGGAGTTTCTATATTATTTTCATGTGTAATAAGATAAGATAATGTTTTCTTAAAGCCCAGCCGACCGCAGAGGGGCCCCACAGGGCTGTCACCACGTTAAAAAACAACTCACCAGTCATTTAAAAAAAAAAAAAAAAAAAAAAAAAAAAAAAAAAAAAAAAAAAAAAAAAAACCTTTCACACATCTCGTTAAATGACATCGCTACAAACGAACCAGAAACTTTGTTAAAAATCCTTCTTCCGTAAAATCTCAAATCAGATGAAAAATGTTAATTTCCCCTCAAAAACCCAAGGATCACGTCAGGCGGGACACCCTGAACAGGGTCTTCATGGACTCCGCTGTAAAATGTTATGTCTCACATCGTGCAAGTCCCAACACTCTAAAAGAACATGTTTCATTGTGAGTGGTGCATGACATGGAATGCACCACGGAGCTTCCTCACTCTTTAAAAGGGAAGAATGGGTAAATACGAAATGGCCGTGTGCAGCCGGGCACAGAACCGTTTCCTCTTTACGACCACCCACGAGATGGGAGGAAGTTTTTAAAGGGTTTGGACGGATCGAAAGAGTTTGTTATTCGTCGTGTTTTCCAATCCTCCTGCCAGAGGTCTCTCACAAAAATCGTTTTTTTTTGGGGTTTCACATCTGGGGCAGGGATATAAGTGTTGGACTTTTTCTCTCTTGTGGCGTTCTTGCTAAACGATCAACCATTCTTTTCCCCCGCCGATGCCAACATGGCCGGGAACCCAAGCAAGAGTAATGTTGTAACCGTCCCCCTTCAACTTGCTAAAAAGTTCAAAAAAAAGTAAAAGTCGGATGCGAAGGTTGCGGCCAGCTATGGCCTCCAAAGCTGACAGCGAATCCGACAGAACCAGAAAGTCCCCCTCGAAGAATGGGAGATTATCTTCAAAGCCAGTACTAAGCAGTAAGTTCAGCAGAATAGACAGAAGCATCTGAATGTATATGTTCCAACAATATCTGAGAAGGAGCCCCAGGGCATAGCGCACGGGCCCACTCCATCCTCAACTTGGAACCGTCAGTGAAAATTTTTTTGATAGGATGGGAATTTGGAACAGAGCTCGGCATACAAAGCCTTGTACGCCAGAGAGCTGGTAGACTCCTTAACGGAAAGCTGCGAGATCAAAACGAATCTCTGGTGTGAAAAAGTCCAGGGAGGTTGATCCGGAAACTTGGAAAAATCGGAAACTACTCCCAGGTCTATACCTGCTTCCGCACTTTGAGGCTGCATACGAAGCCCAAACGGCGGAATACATTGGGGTTTGTTTTCAAACTTACTTTGAACGGAGGGTCAAAAACACAGTCATAGGCAGGATTCTCGGTTCTGAGAACAGTCGGATGTAATAATCAAAGACAGTTTCAGCCTGCGATTGGACAGTGAAGGTTCACCTGCCTCTGCGTACAGGCTGTACACAGGGGGGGTGCGGAACGCCCAAGACAGAGACGAAGCCCCCGATGGTGGACAGGGTCCAAGAGTTTGGGTAAATGATCTTGCGGAGCCGTACACAGCACAACCGTAGTCCAGCTTAGAAGGGACCAGGGCTCCGCCAAGGTGCAACAAAGTTTACTTATCAGCGCCCCATCGGTGTGCGCCACAAACCCGCAGAATATTCATTTCCTTTTGGCAAGCAGTTTTGAGATTTTTAATATGGCTGAGAAAGTTAAGTTTTTGGCAAAAATGACTCCCAAAATTTGGGGCCCCTTTAACAGCTGGAATGGGAGATTTCCCGACGTGAAGTTCAGGATCTGGAAAAAACTGACGGAAATTATGGAAGTGAATACACTGGGTTTTTTTAGCAGAAAAGGTGAAACCGTTTTTCCATCCGCCCACTGATGGATTTTATCTACGCAAAGCTGGAGCCTGCGCTGGACACTCGGGGACAGGCTTCCATTGCGTAGCAGCAAAATCATCCACAAACAATGAGCAAGTCTGAACACCCGCTGAACTGATTTCACAATGTTGTTGATTTTAATACTAAAGAGGGCAGGAGACAGTATGCTCCCCTGGGGGAAAACCCAACTCCTGCTCGTGGACATCAGAGAGATGGTGCCAACCCGGGCCTTAAACTGTCGTTCTGCCAAAAATTTTGAATAAAAAGAGGAAGATGACCTCGAAAACCCAGATCGTGGAGATCATAAAATATCCCCAACTTCCAGGTGGTATCGTAGGGCCCTTCTCCAAGTCAAAGAAAATTGCCACTGCATGCTGTCTGTTAAAAAAGCGTTCCTAAGTTTGAAACCAACGAATCAAATGTCAACTGTACTACGATGTTTGCGGAAACCACACTGTTTTTCTTTCGCCAAAAGGCCATCGGTTTCGAGTTTCCACATGAGCCTAGCATTTACCATTTCTCCATCATTTAAAAGACACAGCTGGTCAAAGCATTGGACGTAGTTAGATTTGGGTTAGAAAGATCTTTTCCAGTTTGGGGGTGGGAATAATGAGGGGTTCCGCCAAGAGGGTGGAAAGCAACCTGTAGTCCACACGTGGTTGTTTTAAACCCGTAACAGGATGTTCAGACCTTCTTGCGGAAGATGTTTCAATAGTTGATAATGTATGCCCTCTATACCTGAGAGGAATCGCTGCAAGAGAGTAAGGGAGATTTTCAGCTCGTTTAATGTAAAAGGAAGATTGTAGTCTTCCATGTTGTCGGATGAAAAGTTGCAGGAGATTTTTCTTTTAGGGCTTTGTGTTTGACAAAGTGACGATTTAAAAATTTTAAGAAGAAAAGGGTTAGAACCCTTTCTTAAAAAAACCAATGGTTTGGGAACAGTGCCCCAAGCAGGATTTTTAGC
>JAFLJL010004726.1:0-16135 GCA_018398815.1 Conus ventricosus
CGATCGGGGGTCATCTCCCCCTTTCAACATATCATGTATTATATATCCATGTGCAAGGCAAAGGAAGAGACAGGTCATCCCCCCCCTCTCCCCCCCTCAACTCTACTCTAAAGCTGTAAATTTGTTGCTTAATTTCACTGGACTATCTGCAGACCTGCTGGCAGACTTGCCAACAGGTGAAGTAGGGTCTCAGGTATGGAAACCGATTTTAAAAAGCAGAGGAGATTTTTCTGTTGGGGGTCGGGGGGCAGAGCCCCCAGTGGGGGTCAAGGGGCAACGCCCCTGCGGGGTCAGGGGCAGCGCCCCCTTGAACTGAAGCATTTTAATATATAAACAAGAAAAATCCACTTTTAAAAAAACCATCAAAATATGTTTCTAGCCCTTATCAAAATTTGAAACAAAATTTTAATCTACTTTCTGTTATTAAAATCACATTTCACCACAAGGCATTACTATTAAAACTAAACTATATTTCATTTTTTTTTCAAAAAAGGGCACATAAAACAAAACAATTTGGCCTTACCTGCTATAGTAGTAGAAGTAGCCTTTTTTTCTTTTCTGCTTCAGTGTGCCCTTTGGGTAAATATCACCCCACTCAATGCTGGCATTTGTCTTCGATACTTCTTTATTTACATTTTCTCAAGAGGTTGATATATGTAGTGGTAGGCCTCATTAATCCTGGAAACACCTACACCACTGAATGAAGTCTTTCAATTGAGTCTTAGTCCAAAATTAAAACCCTCTCATTGAACTCTTTTTTTTTATACTAACTAATCCCTATTCTTAGCAAAATCAACACTAATTTAACACCAGCAATCGTAATGAAAGCCAACGACTTCCGAAGCTGATTTTCTTGTTGCAAACAACACATAACGCCTGCTCTTCACTGCTTTTGCATATGCTATCCTCCAACTCTACTTTCCCAAAAACACCTCTTCCTCGAGCCAGTTTTTCTTTATACGGTTTGGGGTATTTTTTCCTTTTTTTGCGATTTTCGTTCGACGCCATGACTCACAACATTGACACTCGGTCGATTTGGGGCGTAAGCGGATGTGCAGGGTTGGCCGAGTCAACCGAGTAAAAACCAGCCCATTTGGAATCTCGCCGGAGGCGTCTCGCCGAGATTGGGGGCAAAAAAATCGCGATAGCTTTTTTTTTTTTTCAGCGGAGATTTTTTCGAACGGCGGAGATTTTTTTAAAAGACGGCGGAACGGCGGAGAACGGCGGAGCTGTTCTCATCCCTGAGGTCTGGGTTTGGGAGACGGTGGAGGTTTCTTCCTTATCTCCACCATCTCCACACTGGGTTGAACTCCCTTGCCCCCCAGGGGCACGGGACAGAGGATTTTCGGGGTTTGGGGGTCCCGGGTTTTTTTAAAATCTGCCCACAAGCAGTTTTTTGTAGATTTGCTGGCAGTTTTGGGGGGTTTGGGGGATTTTTGGCCTCCACCAGGGAAACTCATTTTTGGGTTTTGAGGGGTTGGGGGAAACCCTGCTTCCACCAGAGTTTGACAGTTTTTCCTTTCAATGTTTTTCGAAAACGTAAATTTTATCAGTCTGACAGCAACTAAACCGAGTTGGAACTGGGGGAAACCCCTTTTTTTTTTAAAAACGGGCCGAAGCATACAAAAGCTGCCCGGCGACTGACTCCCTACAACCTGTTTGGGGGCTTCAAAAAAGGAGATCTTCTTTTTTTGCCCTTAAACCCCTTTTGATTGCAGTTTCCGAATCCACAGGGAAACAATTCCGTGAAGGGGAGGGAGGGCCCGCCACCGCAGTTTCCCACAATTTTTGGGCCGGTTTTTTTTACAGGGCCCCTTTTGGGTTCCCCTTGCAGAAAATTTACCACACCCCCCTCCTCCCCAGAACAACGCCCCTCTACAGGGGGCCAAAACTTCGGGCATCGGAACACCTCAAGGGGGAGGGAACGTACAACTAAAACCCGACAATCATTTCCCCCGACTTTGATGCCCGGGAAGGCAGCACAGGGTTGCAGAATGTCAAAAGGGGGGTTTTTGGTGTCCACTCTTTCAGCACCCTTCTTTACTGCCCACCCGGGCGTACCTCCGTCACACCCGGGGTTTCCAGCTCCTTTTTGATCCGCCTCTAAAAACACCTGAAAAATTCCCTGAAAGCGAATCACCCCTTTTTTGATAAATTTTAAATTTTTGGGGGGGATTTTACCCTGATCTCCCGGGCCACAAGTTTCGTTGCCTTCACAGCTGTTCAAAATTGTTTTTGTGACTTACTTTTAAAATAAGAAAGGAACCATTCCTAAACCTTTTGATGGACCGGGGGTCACCTGTTATCCCTTAAAACCTTTTTTGGGGATAGAAAAAGGGGCTAAAAGCTAAAGGGGGGTTCTTTTTTCTCCTTTCCCTTTCCCTTAACGAGCCAGGAAGCCCAAAAACCTGTCTTCTTCGTACCCCATATCCAATCCTGCCCAAAATCGAAACCCCCCTAAAAACGGGGGATGCTGCCCTTCCCTTTTTTGGGGGTTGGGTTTAGAAAAAGCCATATTGAGTGAATTTTTTTTCATCCCCCCCTTCCCCCACCCCCCTTTTGGAGTCCAAAAAAAGGGGGCCAGGGCCAAAAAACCCAAAAGTCGGGGCCCCCTTTTCCGGGCTTCGGGAGAGACAAACGCAAACAGAAGCAACTAACCCTATCCCCCCTATCTTGCCAACCCCGGGAAAAAGCTGACACTGAAAGGGGTTCACAGGGCCAGAGGGGAACGCTTGTCTTGACCCAGCCCCAAAAAGGGGGAGCCGTTTTAGAAACCCCCCGGGCCAAATTTAAAAAATTTCCCCTGTCTGGGAAGGCCCCGACCCCAAAGTGATGTTTAAAACCCCAAACGGGGCCTCCCAAGCACTGGCCCTCTCAATCCCCAGGCCCTCTTTCCCCCCCCCA
The DNA here is from genome assembly GCA_018398815.1 of Conus ventricosus. Taxonomy (NCBI): domain Eukaryota; kingdom Metazoa; phylum Mollusca; class Gastropoda; order Neogastropoda; family Conidae; genus Conus; species Conus ventricosus. Next base: position 2,905 of record JAFLJL010004726.1, read on the forward strand.
CAACAGGTCGCCCCCCGCACGGCAAACACGGCGGATCTTAAGGAGACCACAGAAAAATAAAAAAAGTTAAAAAAGAAGACTTAAAGGGGAAACCCGAAGAAAAAAAGGGGCCAAATAAGGGGGCAAAAAAAAGAAAAGGAAAAGGGGGGTTTCTCTTATCAGGATCCTCACCCTTAGCCTATCTGAAAAGGAACCCCAAACCAAAGGGCATCAACCCCTTTACCACGAAATGCTTGGGGCCAAACAGCACCCTGCACCTCTCAGCCTAGAACCCTTTTTAAAAAAGGGCCCAGCCAAATCTTCGAGTATTGGGGATGCCCCCGCCACAAACCCCAAAGGGGAACACTGGACCACCAAGCCCTCCGACCCCCGACAATTTCGCAACCCCCCGGGGGGAAGTCTATAAAGACGCTCACACTCTAAAAGCAACAGGTCATCCATGCCCCAACCCCCCTTTCCCCCCCAACCCCCCCCTTTGGGGGACTTAAAACCCTTCTTTCACCCTCTTCCCCTACCTTTTCCCCTCTGCCCCCTTCCCACCCCCCAAAAGGCCACCCCAAGCCCCACTTTTCCGCTTCCCCTGAAATCACTTCCCCTGGCCACTGGAAACCAGTGCAGAGTACACACAGGCTAGCTTTTTTCGAGGCAGCCCCACTGAACACACACTGAGGTCCCACAGCCCACTAAATTTAACGACGAATAGGTTTTGGAAATTTCCCTCACTATCATCATCTCACCTTCATGTTCGGCGAGTCGTTAAATAAAAATTTTTGGTCTTTTCAAAAATCATTAGCAGAGCCTGCTCACCTTTTAAAAATTTGATTTGGTCGCAAACGCTTGTCGAAGGTTTTGCGCCGCCATTTTTGGGCAAGTGAAAACGAAGTGCTGGCTGGTCATCCAGTCAGTGATGAAAAAAAAAGGGGCTTTCCCCCTCACTGTGGTCTTTTTACATATAAATTTTAAAAATACAGACATATAAGGCTTACTATGCCCCCCTTATTTGAGTCCATTGAGGGGAATAGTAACAAATGAAAATTAAGAAAAATGAAATGAGGGCCAGGGGGAGGGCCCATAGGCACGGGGAAAGCATTTTTAATGGGGGTCAGCTGAGGCTTAAAAGGCACTCTAAACGAGTTAAACCCTTCGGGTAAACCTCTCCCACAGAAAAAAACAAATTTTACCTGCAGCATACTTTTTTTGGGCCAAAGGGACCAACTTTACTGTCAAATAAAAACAAAAAAAAAAATTCCAAACGGGCACAGGGCATAAAAAAGTCTTCAGCTTATTTGACAAGCTCGGGAAATTTAAGGAAAAAACTAAAGTGTCTGACCTACAGACACAGTGCCCAAACTTTTCCTGGGATCTGTCACCCCAAATGGGGGGGAAAAGGGATTTTGAGGGGGGGGGTTTGGGAGGGGGAGGAAAGGGGACTTCTGAAATTTAATATAAACAAAAAGGGGCTTAGCCCCAATTTTTTTCCGGGATCCAGAATATTTTAAATGCTTTTGGGTTACTGTGAAAACAAAAAATAAGCATCCATAATCAAAAACCATAGCTATCTTCTTCCCTCTTCCCCTTTACAACACAACACACCCACAACACAAAAACCCCACACACACCCCACCACACACACACCCCACGACAGACACAAAACCACGGCCCTAGTTCCCCATTTTAATCTTTTTTTAATTTTCACCCTTTCTCGGGCTAATCAAAAGGTTTTAAAGATTTCTTTCTTCTTTTAAATCACTGTGCGGGTTTATTTTTTTTTGAATGAACATACGGGCATATGTCCCGGGGGGCCCCCTTTTCACTTTTGGGGCAAACAGGAAAAACACTCCCAAATCACTGTCACTTCATTCACCATTGCCTTTCACCTTTTTTTCCTGTTTTTGGTCCCCCCAAGGGGTACCACATCATCTTTTTGTTTAAAGAAAGCCCAATGTTCCTACACTGTTTACAGCACCCCCCAGAATTTCCTTTCAAAAAAACCCCCTTTACAAAATGCCCTGAACATCCAAAACCCACTTATTTTTTTCTTTTTAAAAATTTTAAAAAAAAAAGTCAACCCCAGCCCCCTTTTTGAAGCGCCAGCATTTGGGAAAAAGGGAGGGGGAGGGTAGGGGGAAAGGAGGGGGGAAAGGGGTGGGAAAGCAATGGGGGGGGGGGGGGGGGGGGGGGGGGGGGGGGGGGGGGGGGGGGGGGGGGGGGGGGGGGGGGGGGGGGGGGGGGGGGGGGGGGGGGGGGGGGGGGGGGATTCTTTTCATTTTTTTTATTTTCATATTTGTTTTTTTTTGGGGGGGACAAAATTAAAGTTCCCCCATTAAGACTAAATTTTCAACCAGCCACCGTGGCAAAGGGGGTTACGTCGAAACCCCCCCGGCTGGGAGGTCATGGGTTCAATCCCATCAGAGTCATGGGTTTTTTTCTCCCCAAACCGGCTCCTACCCAGATTAAATTTGCGGGGACTCATTTGGGGAAAATTTGGGGAAAAAAAAAACAGTCAAATTTTTTCCCCACTGAAATGGATGCATTTCTGAGAGTGTTGCTAAAATTTTCCTAAACCAACCTGCAGGGGGCCTGTATCTCCAGGCCTGGTTGACCCCGAGATATATTATAAAAGGGAAGAAATAGAGTAAAAGCCCGTCATGTAGCCCTGGACCGAAATGGAAATCCGTAGAAACATTTTTAATCATCCTCATTCTCATTGATCAGCTTAAAAAAAAATGTCTCTAATTCTGTGGCCCTTCATTCCCTGCCTCCCTGGTGACCTCAATTTCGATGTCCCTCTCACGTCTGGGAGCCTTAGTTTGGTTCCTTTAGGGGCACCGGTAGGGCCCGGGCCCCTGGGGGGTGTTGGACGGACGTGGTGGGGGCCCTCCGGAGGGGAAGCCCCACTCACGCCAGCCCGCACTAAGCAATTATTGTCATCCCGTAGGGGGTTAGTAGGGGGTTTTCCTGCAAAATTTTTAATCAGAACAGGCGCCAATGAAAAACCCCCCGAAATGACTCGGCAGCATTTCAGCGTCTCCCTCCGGTGGGTTGGGCCCCCTTGAAAAAGACTTGACAATTTACGCTCCCCGTGGGGGCCGGGGCCGGTGCCGGGGGTTCGGCGGGGCCGCCCCGGGGTGTGGCTGTGGACAGGGGGGTCCGAATGAGCGGCGTGGGGGGCACTGCAGTAGTTTTACAAACCGTTCATCTGCTCTTGTCTATTCCCCGTCCCCCATCTGTACTTATCTGGGGTTCAGGCCCGACGGTATAAAAATGCCGCCACACCATACGTCCTTTTTTGCTTCCCCTTAAAGGCTTGCTGTGACCCGCATCATTCTTGATGACATCACTGCTGATGTTTTGATGTGACCCGGTTTTACTTGATACAAACACAGCGATGTTTTTATGTGGGCTGGGTTTGTCCCTTTAAGACATCACAGCTGATGAAGATTTTTACTGGTTTAGGGCCTTTTATGACATCACGCTGATGTTTGAAGCGACAAGGGTTTAGTCTTGATGACATCACTGCTGACATTTTAAAGGACTGGTTTTTTTTTAGTCTTGATGCTTCCCAAACTGATGTTTTTTGTGATTGGGTTTAGTCTTGTGACAAAACCCCTGCTGATGTTTGATGAGGCGTTCAGTCCCTTTATGACATCACTGCTGAAGCTTTAGTGATGGTTCAGTGTTGATGACATCAAAAGCTGATTTTTGAAAAGTGACTGGTTCAGGTTTTTGATGACATCACGTGATGTTTTAAAACACGGTTCATCTTGATGGAAAATCACTGATGATGTTTTTAATCACTGGTTTAGTCCCCTTTATGACATCAATGATGATGTTTGAAAAATCCTGGTTCAGTCTTGATGACATCACTGTCAACATACTGTGGCTTGGGTTTAGACTTAAAAGCCAAAAAAACAGGTTCAATCTTTAAAATCATTTTTGGGGAAACAGTATTTTCAGCATGACTGAGTAAAAACAGCGGACTTTTCCCCTTACCCCTCTGGGTGCTTCATTGCAAGGTTTTTATTTCAGGGGGTTTTAAAATTCCTCAAAAACCAAGAATCTGCCGATACAGAGGAGCCCCGAAAACAAAAACAAGAATTTAAACTTTATTCTGGGCCCTTTCCCTTCCCCGGGTTTTCTGCTTCTGAACTGGTGAAGGGGATCCCTCTTTTACATCAGGGTCAACTGGCTCACTTTAATACCTTTACCATAATCTGTCCCGGCCCCTCTGCTTTAGACTTGGTGAGGGTTTGGGTGAGGATTCTGACAGGTTGTTCATGACGGTTTTGGCTGGATCTTGCAATTTCCCTTTCAGACCAATCATAGATGGAGTTGAAAAAAGACAGAGTTATTGCCTGTGGAAAGGGGTAAAAAAACTGTAAATTTCCAAAAATCCAAAATCATAATCACTATAGTATTAAATCCCTTAAACCCCCTTCTCCCCCGACAACCAAAGGCCAAACTTTTCATTGTCATTTTAAAAAAATGAGAAAACCAAGGGGAAAAAAAAAAAAAAAAATACGGGTGTATCAGGACCCGCAATATCGATAAATTTTTAAAAGACAAGAAACCCCCAAATCAAATCAGGGGTTTCTTCAAAACCCTGCCAACCACAAAAGCCCTACAGGGCGGGAAAAACCATATAAAACAGAACAAAGTGACAGAATTCAAATGCAAAGGTTAAAAATCAACACCTTTTTTTCTGAACCAAACAAGAAAGGCGAAAAAGTTATCCCGCCCTTTTTTGCAAAAAAGGTGTCATTCTCCAAAAAAAGTTTAATAAAGGTGGAAGATGACCCCCCGAACAAAGAAACAACCAAAAATCAAAACAAAAAAAAACCCCCCCCCCCCCCCCCAAAAAAAAAAAAACAAAACAAAACAAAACCCAAAACCCCATGAATGAAAGATGAGGGTGATGAAAGAAGATGATTATGATGTGAAGATATGATGATGATAATAATAATAATAAAAAATAATATGAGAATTACAATGAAAAAGAAAACCAATAAGACACTATTTCTTGAGTGCTTTTCATTTTGAGTCTGAAAACACTTTAAAAAACAAAGACCAAACCCCTTTTATATATCTAACTCAAACACAAAAAACACTGACATGCATTCCTTTTCTCCCCAAACCCCCTTTTGTAAAATCTGAAATCGGGCACAACCTTCTGTATATTGAACTCAGACACAATACACTCTGACATGCATGTCCCCCCCCCCTTTTGTATATTTAACCAACACAATACAATCTGGGATGGGAAGTCTCTTGCTCCCCACCCCTTCGTATATCTGAACTCTGACACAAAACACACTGAAAAGCGTGTCTCCCCCCCCCTTCTTGGGTATCTGAACTCAGACAAAAAAACACTCTGACATGCATGTTTTTCTTGCTCCCCACCCCCCTTTTGTAAATCTGAACTCAGACACAAAAAACTCTACATGCTGCTCCCAAACCCCCTTCCCGTATATCGAAATCAACACAAAAACACTCGACATGTATGTCCCCCACCCCTTCTGTATATCCCGGGAAATCAGACACAAAACACACGACATGCCCTGTTTTTCTTGCTCCCCACCCCTTTTGTATATCTGGAAAATCAACACAAAAAACTCTGACATGCAGACCCCTTGCTCCCCCCCCCTTCTCACTCCCATTCCCCCCCCACTTTCCCCCCACCACCAAAACACACTGATACTATCCATAACTATAAAAACCCCACCTCGCCCTAACCACCAAGCAAAGGGGCCCGGGAAAACCCCTCTTTAACCCCAAAGTTTTCCAGTAATTTGGGCACAGTAAAAACCCGCAGAGCTTCCCCCAAATAAGTTTGAGTAAAAGGGGGTGAGGGGGGAGTGTGGGGTGTGTGTGTGTGGTGTGTTGGGGGGTGTGTGGGTTTTGTGTTTTGTGTTGGGGTGTGTGAAGGTGAGTGGGGGGTGAGTGTGGGGGGAGTGTTTTGTGTGTGTGTGTGTGGGTGTGTTGGTGTGGTGGTGTGATTTTGGGGTGTGCGTGGGCCCTGCCCGGGGGCGTGTTCAAAGCGTGCGTGCGTGCATGCGTGTGTTGTGTGTGTTGTGTGAGTGTTTTTAAACTGCACAAATTTTCCATGGCCCAAGGGTTTAGTTAAAAATTACGAGGGTTATGAATATTTGTATTTTTGTTTGCTTGCTGTGAAAACCCCTATGGGACTTTTTTTTTAAATTTAAAAAAAATTTTGTCAAATCTTTAAAAGCCCATAAATCCCTTGGTTTTCCCCAAAAAAAAACATATGCTGGGGCTAAAAATATGCTTTAAACATGATCCGCTGTTATGGATGGTTTTGACTTTTTTGTGTGGGTGTGGTAGAATGAAATTCCCTTTTGGGGGAAAAACTTTGGTCAAAATTTTCAGCTCTTGTTACTTTGTGGTTTTGGGAAATTTTTTCAAGAAGCTGCAGTGGTTCGTGAAGTTGCAGACCGATTAGATAAAATTGGGGCAAACATTTAAAAAAGGGCCAAGATCTTATTGTTTGGCGACCAAACAATTTGGGAAAAGAAGAAAAAGTCAGCAGTTGTTTTTAGTGCAAAAAAAGAAAAACCAAAATGGGCTTTTCTGAATTTTGAATCACAGATTAGGGCAAAAAGGAAAATTGATTTCACAAAAAAATTGCCTTTTTAAGTTTTTAAAAAGGGGCAATACAAATTTTAAAAATTTGGGGTTTAAAATTTCCCGATAAACCCTAATTTTATTTTTTATTTAGGGTTTTTACATCCTTAGGGAGTATCAAAAGGACAAATGTCCTGGATCAAACCCCGAAGTAATAAGGCATTTGTCCCCCCTTCATAACAAAATCCAAACGGGCATTTTTAACCAAGGCCAGATTGAATGTATAATTTGTTTTAAAGCACACAAAAATTTTAAAGGTATTACAAAAGCTGACTATATTCCCAGAGTGGGGAACCTGTTTTTTAAAATACTATTACTAGTCCACACACACACACAGTCACACACAAAAGAGGCAGTGTCTTTTCCCAAATCCTATTCATGCTAATGCAATTTTTCAAGTTTCAATATTTTTCATTTGGGGTCGTCTTTTGGTTTTAAGAGCATTCTTTTTCCTTTTTTCCCCCCCACTTTCTGTCCCCCCCTGACACCCATCTGAATTTTCCCCCTTGACATCACTTGGCCCTTTTCCCTTTTGGGACCCCGTCGTGGGGCAAGGATTCCCTTTCCATCTTTCCCCCTTTAGCAACAAGTTTCCCACATGGGCCCACAAAAACGTAACAAGTAAAAAGGGTTAAACGCTTTTAGGCCCTTAACCTAAAAATAACCCTGACACAAGCTGGGTTCGACTCTCACTGCGACCGTGTACCTCGCGGCTCAGCCCTGCGATCAGGGAGGCAAGTTGCAACCAACGAGCCCAAAAAAAAAGAAACCCCCAACGGCTCGCCACAAGCCTTGTGCCAGTGGCACACGGGAAATAGAAAAAGGACCTAATGATTCACGGGGGAGTGGGGGGTTACACTAAAAATTACAGACTGGGGGTTCTGTACGACGGTCGGAACCCCAAAAAATTAAAGCGGGCTTGATTAAAAAGGGCCCTTTCCATCCGTGAGCACGGAAAAAAAATCGGACATGACCACGTTTTTTTTTGGGAAAGGGAATGGGACATTTGGCCTCCCTTCCAAAAACCAGTTTTTATCGGAAATTTTTCATGTGCAATCGTCCCCTAGTCCGATGTCCGACGGGATTGCCAAAACCCCGATTTGTAAATTTACTTTCAGAAACAAATTTGAAAAACCAAAAAAAAAAAAGAAAAAGAGGAATCCTCATTAAAAAAAAGGGGGGACATTTGGGGTTTGGGGTGGGGGTGGGGGCGGGGGGGGGGGGGAGAACGGTGGATGGGATCTTATCTGCTGGTCCAACCTGCAGGTTGTGGAGTTGGGGGGGGGGGGGAGGGGGAGGGGAGAGCTGCGCAGGTTGGAGGAGAGTGTCAGTGGGGGCAGGGGGAGGGGGGGGGGCTGGGGGGGGGGGGGGGGGGGGGAAGGCTGGTTATGGGTATTCTGTCAGCAGCCTGACCTGCAGGGTGGAGGACAGTGTCAGTAGGGCAGTTGGGGAGGGGGGGGCTGGTTGTGGGGGGGGGGGGGGGGGCTGGTTAGGGGGTGTTTCTGTCATGTGTCTGACATGCAGGCTGGAAGGTAAGGGGAGGGCGGGGAGGGACTGGCAAGTGGTCTGATACACAGGGTGGAAGGTGGGGGGAAGGGGTGGGGGGGGGGGACTGGTGGGTGATTGTCAGTTGGTCTGATTCAGAGAGGGGGGAAGGTGTGGGAGGGGGGGGGGGGGGGGGCTAGTCGGTGATCGTCTGTTAGGTGGTCTGATACACAGGGTGGAAGGTGGGGGTGGGGGCAGGACTGGTGGTCAGCCCTGGTCAGTGATGGCACTGTGCACTGTGAATCCACCAACACTGACATTATGGATGAGGAGTGGTCAGCCATGGTCAGTGATGGCACTGTGCACTGTGAATCCACCAACACTGACATTATCACTGAGGAGTGGTCAGCCATGGTCAGTGATGGCACTGTGCACTGTGAATCCACCAACACCCTCTGACATTATCACTGAGGAGTGGTCAGCCCTGGTCAGTGATGGCACTGTGCACTGTGAATCCATCAACACTGACATTATCACTGAGGATGTGGTCAGCCATGGTCAGTGATGGCATTGTGCACTGTGAATCCACAAACACTGACATTATCACTGAGGAGTGGTCAGCCATGGTCAGTGATGACATTGTGCACTGTGAATCCATCAACACTGACATTATCACTAAGAGTGGTCAGCCCTGGTCAGTGATGGCATTGTGCACTGTGAATCCATCAAAACTGACATTATCACTGAGGAGTGGTCAGCCATGGTCAGTGATGGCATTGTGCACTGTGAATCCACCAACACTGACAATATCACTGAGGTCAGTGGTCAGCCATGGTCAGTGATGGCATTGTGCACTGTGAATCCACCAACACTGACATTATCACTGAGGAGTGGTCAGCCATGGTCAGTGATGGCCAGCGCAGCCATCCCCTCCCCTCCCCCACCACCAACACACACACACACAGTATCACCTGTCACCTGGGGTCAGTGACCACAAGATGCAAACCATGCAGGTCACTCACTCACTCACACAACACACACACACACACCACACACACACACACACACACTACACACACACACACACACACACACTCTCTCTCTCTCTCTCTCTCTCTGACTGAATGAAACCATAGGTTGTACTGACATTTTAAACAAAATAAATACGAAATATTTCTGGGCAGTTCGCTAACATTTATTCAAGATTTGTTTAGATTTCCACCTGCAGTCGTCTCACTTTGCAACTAAAGTAATTATATAACACAAATTCAGAAAAAATAATTGAAAATAAATGAATTCTTAAAAAAGGACACTGTCAATTTGTTCTTTCAGAGATGAGCAAATTGTGAAAAAATGAAACACGATACTCAAATAGAATTGTAAGGTGACAAAGTCCAACAAACACAAATATCACTCTCTTCCTCTCTCTCATACATGTATACTTACCCCCATCCGAGAACCCTTCTCACACCTTCTCATATCCATGATTAAAACAATCAGCAATTATCAGTCTCTCTCTCTCTCTTCCCCTCATCTGGGCGAGTACTCAGGAAAACACACACACACAATCACACACACATGCATGCATGCTTGCATAAATACACACGCACACACACACACACACACACACCACACACAGGCGCAAAAGTACATGCGCATACATGCGCACTCTCTCTCTCACACATCCACCCATGCACACAAACACACACACACACATACACACACACACACGCACACACACACACACACACACACACACACACACACACACACAACACACACACAAACACACATGTCCTCCCTGAAAGACAGTGCCTTGCTCTACTTGTAAATCTGACGTAATGCCATAATGCAATAATAGCTATAACCCACAATCATACTGACACATTCGCATCCGTCCACCCTCCTTCCTTCTCTCTAAGTCTAACATCCATTTATGATAGCATAATACATTATTTAGTTTTTATTTAAAAAAAACAACAACAAAAAACCCTCTAACACAATTAACAAGAATGTTTAAAATCATCAATCTTTTTGTTTTTAATCCACAAACTTCCAATTGGAAGATTTCTTAGTAAACATGCAGCTACTACTGCACTAGTCATTGCTCAGCCAGTCTTCCCTGTTGGCTGCAATACACTTGGAAGTGTAAGACGGCATATTCTGATGGAGAAGTGTTTCTTGCAGTGCAGCCCCATACACTGACAATTTATACCTGTGTTTCTTGTTGTGCTGCCCCCATACACTGACAAATACCTGTGTTAACTTGTTGTGCTGCCCCCCTACACTGACAAATACCTGTGTTTCTTGTTGTGCTGCCCCCCTACACTGACAAATCCTGTGTTTCTTGCTGCCCCCATACACTGACAAACACCTGTGTTTCTTGTTGTGCTGCCCCCATACACTGACAAATACCTGTGTTTCTTGTGCTGCCCCCATACACTGACAAACACCTGTGTTTTCTTGCGGTGCTGGCCCCATACACTGACAAATACCTGTGTTTCTTGTTGTGCTGCCCCCCTAACTGACAAATACCTGTGTTTCTTGCTGTGCTGCCCCCATTACACTGACAAATACTGTGTTCTTGCTGTGCTGCCCCCATACACTGACAAATACCTGTGTTTCTTGCTGCCCCCATACACTGACAAATACCTGTGTTTGTTGTGCTGCCCAATACACTGACAAATACCTGTGTTTCTTGCTGTGCTGCCCCCATACACTGACAAATACCTGTTTCTTACTGTGCAGCCCCATACACTGACAAATACCTGTGTTTCTTGCTGTGTGCTGCCCCCATACACTGACAAATACCTGTTGTTTCTTGTTTGTGCTGCCCCCATACACTGACAAATACCTGTGTTTCTTGCTGCCCCCCTACACTGACAAAATACCTGTGTTTCTTGCTGCCCCATACACTGACAAATATCTGTGTTTTCTTGCTGCCCCCCTAACACTGACAAATACCTGTGTTTCTTGCTGCCCCCATACACTGACAAATACCTGTGTTTCTTGCTGCCCCCCTACACTGACAAACAGATGTGTTTTTTGCTGTGCAGGTCCATACACTGACAAATATTGCCAATGTCAACAGGAACTGATCAAGGACATAGATTAGTACAATAATAATTATATATATAGCAATCTGTCATTTGTGTGAAGGCACACAGAGGCTGTCGTATCTGTTGCCTACAAAAATTGGCATTGCAGTTAAGCACCTACTGATCAAACTATCCTATCAACTCATATTCACCCTGAATTCAGAGAACTCTGCACCAAAATTTTGCCAAATCATTGCTGATTCCAGCTGATGGCTGAAGTATGTGATGCCTACATGACTTGAGCTTCTGATCTGAATAAAGGCAACTCAGGCAGTACATTTCTGCATGGATCCAAATGTTCAAGCTCCCTACATCTGTACATGGGATTAAGTACACTGTATCCCATCTCTTGCACTGCATTCAGTGCATATCTGCAAGCATCCTGTAAAATTTGGATTAACCTCAGTTATGAGAAATTACTGAATATATAATGTACAGTCACAAAAGCATAAATTTTAACAACACTGGAAGTCTGAAGACAGACATGGTAGACATCAACCTACAATGATGTACAAGTACTGAAGTAGGAACACGCAGTCTAGGTTAGAAAACTACTATTGTTACTAAATCTGCAATGTAAACACAATGTACAATCAGAAAATTGCTAACACCACCAAACCCTGAAGTCAGAAATGGAACGTGAAGCTGGAGAAACACATTCTGCTTACAGCATCATGTCATAAAAAAAATGAAAAAAGAAAACTGATTTTGAAACAGATCTACTGCTAACCAACAGCAGCATTATACATACTGAGTATAATGGAGATGGATATAGATAATGGATGACAATGATAAACTCAAGCTTGGGATGGTGGAACATGGAAAGTGTGTGAAATTGCTTAATACCATTTTTCTTTCCTCTAGGACCTGGAGTCACGCCATAGACGCTGAGAGGTGGGTTTGGGGGTGAAGGTAAATACCTGGTAATCTTCTGCACTGTGTGCTCTGATATCCTGTCAGTAATTAAACAATGCATACAGGAAACTTCCACATGATCCACAGGAAGGAAATTGTGGCACTGACCTGATGGTGGTTCTGTTCTTCAGCGACATTGATTTCAGTCTTCACTCGGACTCACCAGATGATCAGGGAACGCCATAGGGTCACACAGTCTGTAGACACAGTTACATTTGATTTTTTTTTTTAAACACACACACACGCACACATGCACACAACACATGATCTCTCTCTCTCTCAAGCATGCACACACTTGACAAGCATGCACATACTTGAACTTGGAATTTACTCCTTTCATCCCATTCTTCTGTTATCTGCTGTACTAACATTGTCCTCCACCAGTGTTCTTCTTGCTACTGATTGGTCTAGATTTCTAGTCAAAGTCTGGTTACACTGGACTGATTTTGTCATGTACTTTCGTTCAGCTTCAATAAAAATGGCTCAGGCTGTCAATCAATCATAGAAAAAAAAACCCACACATACATGTATTAATAAGTAATTACAATTTTGCGAATCGCATGCATGCACTGATGCAGTCCCTTGATTCTATTTCTAGTCATAGTTTTAAGCAACAATGAAATTGAAGATGACAAGATGAAGAAGGCACTGTAATGTTTTCAACATCCGTTTTGAAACATTATTATATATGTTATTTTAATTCCCATCATTCCCGTTCCTTTATTGAATAGAGAGACCCGGATGTTTGTGACAGTTGGCAGTCGCTGATTGGTTGAGCATGGTGCATGTAAGCGGGAGTCCTACATGTTGGACAGCCATCTTGTAATCTGTACTTGTTTCTTTCTATGCAATATTACAATTGTCTGGAGTACACGAGCTGTATTCAGTGGTGCTGATTGGTCGTGAATGGTTTGCATTTGATACACACAACACACGGCTGTTCCTTTGCTGCCAGACTAGACTATTTAGTACAACTCGCGTTGACCGCTGACCTGCGTGTTTCAGCACGCTAGCCGTGCGGGCCGTGCCAGCCTCACACACTTCGGCGCTCTTTGTATTTTGGGAAAGGCAGAGTGCTGTGTTGTGACTTT
>JAFLJL010004727.1:0-15624 GCA_018398815.1 Conus ventricosus
TAGGAAATTTCACGCAGACTTTTTTGGTAAACCTTCAAATTGTTAGCAACAGTGCCATGGTAAAAACCTGACAAACATCGCCAAACATCGAGACATTCATTATGTCACCGTGGATCAAGCCCCAAACTCGTCAATGAAATTCGGTTTAAAAAACTGACCGAGCTAGGTGCGGTGTTGTAGAAGTGGAAATGAGTAAAAAAAAAAAAAAAGATCAACCGGGCACTCCCGATCCAGACTGGTTATTTCGTCTACCAATAATGCCAAGTTGCGAATGTTGCAGTTTTATTATGATTGTTTGGACAAAGTTGTCAACAGATCAGATTTTCAACTTCTGGAGATGGATACGGATTGGCTGTACATGGCACTCAGTCGTCGCAGGTTGGACCAAGTCGTACGACCCTCCATGCGACAGCAGTTTTTCGTGGAGTACAATCGGTGGTTTCCGAGTCAAGCTGTCAACGACACGCTTCCTCTTCAAACTGGTTACACCACGAGCGCGCATGGGATTCAAACAGTGTGCCGATTGCCTGGCCCGTGCCAAATATGACAAAACTGACACCCGGCTTGTTCAAAGTCGAATACACGGGAGATTTCTTGTGGGCTCTGTTCTGAAACCTATTTCTGTTCTGGGACGGAACAAACCAAAGTCAGCTGTAAAGGGTTGAGTAAAAACCACAACGCCTTCACCAAAGAAACCTACCAAAAGGTTCTTCAAACGCGAGAGAGTGGGAGTGGACAAAACATAGGGTTCAGAACGGACGGAAAATCTATATTTACGTACGCTCAAACCCGCAATTCTCTTTCCTTTTTTTATATTAAACGAGTTCTCGCTTCTGACGTGTCACAACTTTCCTACGCCTGTATAGACTTTTGTTTCGTTGACCTCTCCCTGACACTTCTTTTTTGCATGATAGCGTTCCAACGTGATTGTGGTCTTGATGAGTGTTCTAATAGTCGTTTTCTTTTTTTCTTGTATCAGAGTGTGCTGTTTAATCCATTATTTTTTGGGAAACAGTCCCCCACCTCCTCGTGGTGTTTCCTGGGTGTCCTTCGTTCTGTAAGACTGACTAAAGTTAACATTACTTTTTGTTTAACTTTAGTTCGTTTTATAGCTCGAACGATCAGCGGACGGGGAAAACATGTCATTTCCACTAATATCATGATGCTCTGATGCAACATGATTTTTTCTTGTTTTTTGACACGTAAATACGTTGATATAGCCTTCCAGGTTCAATTATACAGTTCGATGGTTTTAAAAAAAAAAGATTCAGATTTTTTTATAAGTTGACAGAACAGCGTATAAATTACCGTGCATGCGTTTCATCGCCCTTAAGGTCTTTAATTGCGAGCACATATCGATCTCACGATGCGTTCACAGAGCATCTTGTGTCATATCCTTCGCCCCTAAGGCGTTTTAAATAGCAATGTGGGAAATCAGTGATGATCAGCTATTATGGTTTAGCCAGTACAGTTCAAGTCTTTTAAGTGAGCCTGCTGTTTTTTATTTTTTTTTTTATCAGCAGCTCGATGCGATCGCCCGTAGGGTCTATTATAAGAAGTCACATGGATCTTACGATGTCATCACCGAGCATCCTCTGTCATGTGATTCGTCCTAAGGCATTGTCGTGATCTCCATCTGCTGCTCCGCTGATGCTCCGCATTTGGGGGTGAAAGTCCCTAACCTTACTACTCTTGTTAGTGGGTTTACAAGTCTGACCTGGAAGCCATATGATTCGTCTACTGCAAAGGTTAGTAAACTAAAGTTCAAAGATTTGGGGTTATAAAACGCTCCTACATTGTAAGTAGCACTTTCGTTATATTTAAAAGGTTCCATTTTTTTAAATTAGTTTTTTAAATAGTTATAAAAAGATGTACATCTATATAACCAAGCAAAACGAGCGTGTGTTCTTAACGCATGAAATTGACAATAGGCGCGGGAGTTGTAGGGTTTCCCTTAGAGAAATTGGGTTTAAAGTAAAATGGATTAACATATCTGAAAAAATAAGAATAACTGGGTGGATGTTAAGGATGGGCAGGGCAAACTATTAAAACATTTAAAAATACCTGATGGTTATTACAACTTTTGCTCTTTAAGAGAAGTATTTAGCGGATTTGGCGAATTGAGCATCAAGTTAAAAATCAATGAGGCAAATCTTATAATTACTCTAAATTTTCCAGAACGTAAAGAAAAAAGGGAGTATGTTTTTCCTAGAAGCCTTTCTCGAATTCTGGGCTTTTTAATAGTTGTGAAACATATAGCTTCGCCACACACGGCCTTGTAGACTGGGGCATTTATGAGTATTTAGGTAATAGACCAGCCGATTTTCTCGTGCACCCGATGTTGTATGTTTATTTACAACAGTTAAAAACAGCTACTAATTTGTTTAATGGCTATCCCTCTACAGTTATGCGAGCACTGCCGTCAATTAGGGCGGGATTTTGTGATTATCAGTTATACAGTTTGATGGAAATAGTCAATTTAAAGAATTAGTTGAGGGGTCTATAAATTCATTAGATGTAAAAAATAACTAACCAAAATGGAGAGCCAGTTGTTTGTTCTGATTTATTAATAGTGTTAGAAGTAGAAGATAATTTTAGAAAAGTAGGGAGGACTCAGTCCCGCGGGCGGTTAATAGCATTGGAAGTAGAGGGGCGCACTGTAAACCCTTAGATTTTATGTGCCATGGAGAGAATGTAAATATGTATGTTCACGATCACCCGTGTTATTCTACACGGAAAACCCCCGTTTTAATGTGCTAATAACGTCAATTTTAGAGGTTTTTGGTATGTTAATTTTTTTGTGAAACAGGTGTTAAATTTGGTCAAAATTAATATGTGATGGACGTGATTTGTATGTGAAAAGGGGGGTTTTCGTGCAAAATAAGATGGGTGGCCTTGAACCCGCATATTTACATTCTCTGACTGTCTCTCTCTCTCTCTCTCTCCTCTCTCCTTCTCTCTATCTATCTCTCTCTCTCTCTCTCTCTCTCTCTCTCTCTCTCTCTCTCTCTCTCGCTCTCGGAATGGCAAGAGAAAGGTGAGACAGAGAGTGCTCAAGCCAATACAACACGTAACTAATCAATCAGTCTTAGCCTTCCCCACAAGCCCCCCATTCTGACCTCTCTTACATCACACGTGTTTGTACCGTCCTCTATGGCAAACCAGCACTCTACCTCATCTTTCTGCTTTTTCAGTAAACAGTTTGCCCACTAGATTCATATATAGCACTGCTGGTCTAGTGGTAGAATACTCCCTCGCCAAGCGGGTGTCCAGGGTTCGATTCCCCGTCGTTGCAAGTGGACTTTTTTTTTCGACCAGTGTTATGTAGAGACACAAGGTCTGACCAGCGCGTTGGGTTAATGCGTTGGTCAGACATCTGCTAAGTCGTAACCACGAGACCCTCTTCGTAAAATTCTCCCATCTTGGTCATTAATCCATCAACTTTTAAATCATGTGAAGCGTGGTTTCAAGATCAAGCGGATGTAGCGTAGCGTATATGGACTAGTCCGCATGCAGTGACGCCTCCTTGATGAAACTGAAACTGACTTTCACACCCCCGTCCCCAGCTGCCCTTACCCTTACCTCCCCACCTTCCCTTTCCTCCCTCTACCTCCCTCCCCCCCCCCCCCCTCCCCATCAAATCTCTTCTTTCGAATATTCATATAATCTCCCACCCGCTCCCTCCTTCTCAAATATCTCCTTCCAATAATGTTTTTTTGTGTGTTTTTTTTGGTTTTGTTTTTCAAGCTCGCCTCCTCGTTTCTGGAATTCCTTGCAATCTCTACCCCCACCTCCCTCCACCCCCCCCCCACCTCCTCGTCCACCTTCCTCCTGAGATGAAAATAATCAGAATGCAGTCTGAGCCACTTCCCCCTCACCCCTCACCCCCTCCTCTCCTCTCTCTCTCTCTCTTCTCTCTCTCTCTCTCTCTCCTCTCTCTCTCTCTCTCTCTCTCTCTCTCCGCTCTCGCTCTCGCTCTCTCTCTCTCTCTCTGACAGCAACTGACCTGATTCCAGTAGTTCGGATTTCAGGTGACCATTTTGCAAGTTCAAAGGGGGATTTCAGGTGACATTTTGCAAGTTCAAAGGGACACTGTTCCAACAAAATAATCCGAGTCCGTCATATCTTGTGTGTGTGTGTGTGTGCGTGCGTGCGTGCGTGCGTGCGTGCGTGCGTGCGTGCGTGCGTGCGTGCGTGCGTGCGTGCGTGCGTGCGTGTGTGCGTGTGTGTGTGTGTGTGTGTGTGTGTGTGTGTGTGTGTGTGTGTGTGTGTGTGTGTGTGTGTGTGTGTGTGGTGCGCGCGCGCGCGCTCGCGCGCGCGCTCGCGCGATGAGTGAAGCGAAGGAGGAGACGATGAGGAGGGGGGGACCAGGAGGTAAGTTTTGGGGAGAAAAAAAAAGAATGTAGTGATGGCCTTCGGACTGCTGATAATGAAAGTAACAAAAATGATGATTACAGGGACAAGGACGAGGAGAAAAGATGTTGATGATGGTGATATTGATGGCAATGATAATGACGATGGTGGCGACGACAACGACGACGACGGAATACGATTACGATGATGACGATAATGACGATAATGACGATGATGATGATGATGATGATGATGATGATGATGATGATGATGATGATGATGATGATGATGATGATCCATAGAAAGGGGTGACGCCATCAGTAACTTGTCACTGGGAAGGTAACAGATCTTCTGTCAGTGCGTAGTTCTCTGATCCTTGGGAAAGAGTGAATGTGTGCCATCAGTGACTTGTACATCACCTTCACTGGGAAGCAGGAAGACATTTTACCTCTGAAAAAAAAACGTAGCAGGTTGCACACCAAAGATTAATGCGCCAAGGTCTTGCTTAAGGATTCGAGTATTTATAGACTGGCGCGATTAGATTGTTTGGCGAATGTTTATTGTGTCTGAAAATTGGTTCTCCTCGTTTTCTTTCCTATGGCCATCAAGGTACAAGCCAGGTGGTTCCAAGCAGACAGATTCAAATCAAGGGAACGGGACTATTTGGGTGCTACCACCTGGCGCAAACACAGGGTCACAGGTGAGTGCAGTGGCCTGAAATGTTATATCAAGTAAGGGGAAGGTTATGTATTTGAAGATTGTACGTGATGTCATCGGTGGACCCCCCCCCCCCCCCCCAAACAAGAAAAAAAAAAGGGGGGGGGGGGAGTAATTGGTGATGAGTTGCTCTTTAGATTAATTAACAGTTCAACATTAACAGCTAACTCAACCCTATGATAGGTCTCAAAACGCTTACATGGATTATATAGCAATTTGGCGCAAAATCGTAATTGTGGTGTGTGGCCTGCATCTCAGGTGAAAGACCTAGCCAAGAAAATCATCGTCTCGCCGGGCCACCATTCTTCTTGAGAATAAGCCGGAGGTCGTAGTAGTGTCTGCCACCTATCAGCTACCAGCTATCACCTATCCCGGAGTCTTGAAGACCGTTGGGGCGCCACAGAAGACTTCGCAACCAGCTTCCTCCACTCCTCCCGGTTCTCAGACGCTCTGAGGCAGTTGCTGAGTGTGAGGCCAGTCCATGCACTGATGTTGTCCCTCCCATCTCTTCCTCTGTCTTCCTCTCCTTCTGCCTCCTCGCACTGTTCCTTGTAGAATGGTTTGGGCAAGTCCTGTTGATCTTAATACATGACCATACCATCTCATTTTTCTATCTTTTCACTGGGACAATAGGTTTTTCTATGTACAATGGCTTGCCAGACGAGGTGAAAGAACACGACATGTGTGAAGTGTTTCCCACACTGTTGATTTGTATGAATGACGTTGTCAGGGACCATCTGTGGTCAGTTTGGTCCTAAATTAGCTGTGGCACTCTCTCTTTCGTGTGTCTGTCTTTCAGCCTCCCTGCTTCCCAGTCTCCTCAAAGACAACGATTCCATAGACAGTCTCCTCAAAGACAATGATTCCATAGACAGTCTCCTCAAAGATAACGAGTCAATAGACAGTCTCCTCAAAGACAACGAGTCAATACACATTCTCTTCAAAGACAACGAGTCAATAGACAGTCTCCTCAAAGACAACGAGTCAATAGACAGCCTCCTCAAAGACAACGAGTCAATAGACAGTCTCCTTAAAGACAACGAGTCAATAGACAGTCTCCTCAAAGACAATGATTCAATAGTCTCCTCAAAGACAACGAGTCAATAGACAGTCTCCTCAAAGACAACGAGTCAATAGACAGTCTCTTCAAAGACAACGAGTCGATAGACAGTCTCCTCAAAGACAACGAGTCAATGACAGTCTGCTCAAAGACAACGAGTCAATAGACAGTCTCCTCAAAGACAACGAGTCAATAGACAGTCTCCTTACAGACAATCAATAGACAGTCTCCTCAAAGACGAGTCAATAGACAGTCTCCTTACGGACAGTCAATAGACAGTCTCCTCAAAGACAACGAGTCAATAGACAGTCTCTTCAAAGACAACGAGTCAATAGACAGTCTCCTTAAAGATAATTAGTCAATAGACAGTCGAGAGACAGTTACAAGTTTAGAGTATCGTTCTTGCGTGCGTGCGTGCGTGCGTGCGTGCGTGCGTGCGTGCGCGCGCGCGCGCGCGTGTGTGTGTGTGTGTGTGTGTGTGTGTGTGTGTGTGTGTGTTGTGTGTGTGTGTGTGTGTGTGTGTTGTGTGTGTGTGTGTGTGTGTGTGTGTGTGTGTGTGTGTGTGAAATCTTTCTTTCGTTTGAAGATTTTTTTTTCGCAGCCCAATTCTGCTTGAGAAGACTCTGGATGAGTGAAGGATGAATGGATGAGACAGGATAGTGTGTGTGTGTGGTGTGTGTGGTGTGTGTGTGTGTGATGTGTGTGTGTGTGTGTGTGTGTGTGTGTGTGTGTGTGTGTGTGTGTGTGTGTGTGTGTGTGTGTGTGTGTGTGTGCGTGCGTGCGTTTGTTTGTTTGTGAGTGTGTGTGTGCGTGCGTGCGTGCGTGCGTGCGTGCGTGCGTGCGTGCGTGCGTGCGTCGTGCGTGCGTGCGTGCGTGCGTGCGTGCGTGCGTGCGTGCGTGCGTGTGTGTGTGTGTGTGTGTGTGTGTGTGTGTGTGTGTGTGTGTGTGTGTGTGTGTGTGTGTGTGTGTGTGTGTGTGAAATCTTTCTTTCTTTGAAGATTTTTTTTTTGCAGCCCAATTCTGCTTGAGAAGACTCTGGATGAGTGAAGGATGAATGGATGAGGCAGGATAGGGGTTGTGTGTGTGGTGTGTGTGTGTGTGTGTGTGTGTGCGTGCGTGCGTGCGTGCGTGCGTGCGTGCGTGCGTGCGTGCGTGCGTGCGTGCGTGCGTGCGTGCGTGCGTGCGTGCGTGCGTGCGTGCGTGCGTGCGTGCGTGCGTGCGTGCGTGCGTGCGTGCGTGCGTGTGTGTGTGTGTGTGTGTGTGTGTGTGTGTGTGTGTGTGTGCGTGCGTGCGTGCGTGCGTTTGTTTGTGAGTGTGTGCGTGCGTGCGTGCGTGCGTGCGTGCGTGCGGTGCGTGCGTGCGTGCGTGCGTGCGTGCGTGCGTGCGTGCGTGCGTGCGTGCGTGCGTGCGTGTGTGTGTGTGTGTGTGTGTGTGTGTGTGTGTGTGTGTGTGTTGTGTGTGTGTGTGTGTGTGTGTGGTGTGTGTGTTGTGTGTGTGTGTTCAACACTACAATGCACAACACCAGAATACTGTCCCCAATGGTGTGTTTGTTGAGGAAGGCGAAGGCGATGCCCCGATCCCACCCCCCACTCCCCACACTCCCGATGGTGTGTTTGTGAAAAACAGTAAAGCGAGACAAGCGAGTGTGTGGGGCAAGCATCCCCGCAGTTTATGGGCTAATATGATGGAGGGGTGAATCCGTCAGAAAAGTGTTCTGTGTTGTGCTTTGAATGGGCAAAAAAGTGTAGGAAAATTTTTTTCAGTCTCTAATTTCTATTTCAGTAACATGAATTAAGTGAAAAAATCAAAATGACTGAAATGACTGTCCATTCGAGCATCTTTCTTGAAAATGAGAGAGAGGGGGAGTGAAGAAGAGACAGACAGACAGACAGACAGACAGAGTAGGAGAGGGAAAGAGAGAAAGAGAGAGAGAGAGAGAGAGGAGAGAGGGGAGAGAGAGAGAGAGAGAGATTGATTGATTGATTGATTGATCTTTAATACCCAAGGATGAAGATTTTAGGCCAAAGCCTAGTCTTACAATCTGTCCTTGTCATGCATACATTATTTCAGCACATATCATTCATACCCGACAATTCAACATACCAACATGATAATCTAATTCTACAATGATAAGCAAACTGCTCATAAAAGCACTAATGAGATGGGGGATGGTAAAACAAAAGGAAACTTACAAGCAAACAAACAAACAAAAACTACAGAGAGAGAGAGGTCAGAGGAGGGTGGGGAAGAGAGAATGGTAGGTAGGGGGAGGAGAAAAGGGATGGTAGACAGAGTGGGGTGGGGATGAGCGATTTTAACGGGGTAGGTTTTATGTGAGACGATTTATTCAAAGTATGGTTCACAGAAGACTTAGCAAATGGACGCTAATCATTGTAATCGAATAATTTAACTACTGAGACATAAAATGTTTATGCAAATGTTCCTTGAAAGGTTTTAAAGTATTCATGTTTTGTAGATTCGGTGGAAGTGAGTTCCAGACATATGGTCCAGAGTAAGCTAGGCTTGTTTTGTATAGATCAATGCGTGGGTAGGGAAGAAGGAATTTCGTCGAGCCAGAAAAGCTGTTCGATCTTGTAAAAAGGGCATTGATATAACATGGCATAGTATCTGTCAAGATTGTAAACATAAATGATGCCTTGTTGAATTCCAGTTGCCTATCAGAGGAAGTATGTTCAGCGCTTTTAGTTTTTCGTCTGTTGTTAGAGATACAGCTGGATGGAGTAGCTTTGCTGCACGTCTATGGAGAGAATTCAGCCTTTTTTGGTGGACGTCACTACTGCCGTCCCACACTGTTGAGGCGTAATTTATACGTGACATTATGTGTGCATTGAAGAAAAGTGTAAGCACATTACTGTTGACGTAGCGCTTTAATTGAGATAACAGGAAAAGGTGTTTTGAGACTACCTTGCATACGTTATTTAGATGAGATTGCCATTTCAATTCTTTTATCTATCGTTAACCCTAAAACACGATGCTCGTCTACCTGCTCGATAGAAGTGCCATTCAACTGAAGTTTTAGGCAAAGAGAAGTCAACTGGTGTTTTTGGCGGTAGCTATAATCATAGATTTGGTTTTGGCTGGGTGTATGACCATTGAGTTTGAATGACACCAGCCTGACACGTCGTGTAGACTTTCCTGGAGAGAAGTTTCTATTGTCTGTAGATCACTACCATTCGTTTGGACGACGAGTCATCAGCAAATAAATTTGTCGTGACCTTTTCATCTGATACGGACAATGGTAAATCATTGATGAAGATGCAGAATAGTAGGGGGCCTAGTACAGAGCCCTGTGGGACTCCATGTCTGACAAAGTCTGAAGTGGAGGTTTTGCCATTAAGCGCCACATACTGAGTCCTATCGTTCAAGTATGATTGGAATAATGAGATTGTCGGGGGATGGTTCAAGTAGACAGATAGTTTCTTTAGAAGAATGGAATGATCAACAAGATCAAACGCCTT
This sequence comes from Conus ventricosus, assembly GCA_018398815.1. Lineage (NCBI taxonomy): Eukaryota > Metazoa > Mollusca > Gastropoda > Neogastropoda > Conidae > Conus > Conus ventricosus. Next base: position 9,610 of record JAFLJL010004727.1, read on the forward strand.
TTTGAAGTCAAGAAAGACAACCCCTGTCATTTTTTGAAAGCCATGAGTCACGAGAGAGAGAGAGAGAGAGAGAGAGAGAGAGAGAGAGAGAGAGAGAGAGAGAGAGAGAGAGAGAGAGAGAGAGAAAGGACAGAGACAGACAGACAGAGAGAGAGGGTAGGAGAGAGGGAGAGAGAAGGAGAGAGTGGTCGAAAGGGAGGTAGAGAGAGAGAAGGGGGATAGGGAAGAGGGAGAGAGAGAGAAAGAGGAGAGATAGAGGTGTGAGAGAGATAGAGTAAGACAGAGAGAGACAGACAGACAGACAGAGACAGAGACAGAGCAGATACATAAAGAACGAGAACATGGCAGTAGCGCAAACATACCCTCTCCAAAAAGGATCGCTAAAATTGAAAGAAGAAAAGATTTGTTGCCCTGTTTTCAGTTCCTTCAGCAGCGTGGGCACAGCACAGGGTTTGTTGTTCATGCTTTGAATTGAGCTAGAAGAAGGCGTGAACAGTGAGTGAGAGATGGAACTAACAGCACAGGGTTCGTTGTTCATGCTTTTAATTCAGCTAGAAGAAGGCGTGAACAGTGAGTGAGAGATGGAACTAACAGCACAGGTTTGTTGTTTATGCTTTTAATTCAGCTAGAAGAAGGCGTGAACGATGAGTGAGAGATGGAACTGACGGAGGGAATCCACAACGTCATTATGAGTGAGGATCGCTTCGTTAAGGCTGTTGCTAACTGTGAACCGTCCTATTTCTAGCCCATCGGTCTTCTTTTTTTTTAAGATGAATAAAAAAAATCTACATTGGTTAAAAGACTGTAGAAATCAGATTTCAATCAATTAAAGGAAATCCGCAAATACGCCAATATATAACTTGGCAAGCAGGATTATAGGAACACCATGTGTTTATAAACCCAAAGCCTTAATTGTCACACTCACGTGTCCGTCAATTAGCATATGTTCGAAAATCACCTGAAGAAAATTTTTTAAAAAAACCAAATTACCATATGATGTGAAATCACCGGAAGAAAATGAAAAACAAACAGAGGAAATCTTAAACGAGGCAGGGAACAGTAAACAGTAATTAACGAACAAGTGAGGTAACTCTTGTTCCCATGATGAAAACAAACTAGACCCCAATAACTGCAATCGAATGCTGCCTACGACACCGAATCGCCTAGCAGAAATAACACACAGCACATACGACAAACAAGGAGACATTCCCTAAAAGGATGTTGCAAGCTTGCCCATATACCCCCGTACCTGATTCATCTACACAGCAGCAACAACTGGAAAAATGAACACACACACATTCTGCACAATGGACACACACAGACATCTATTCAAGACCGGCACAGCCTTTTCAGTCTAGAATGAATCTTGTTAATTTGTGTTTGTTCACTTTGGAGTTATGGGCGGCTATTTATTGCATCGTGGGAGCCAGAGTTTCACCTCACATGTTCTTTGAAAAACAAACAAGCAAAACGTGTTTCTGCTGTTAGATTATCCTCACATGAACATCACATGAACCCTGTGTTCTTTGTATATAAGTGTATATAAGGGAACGTCATGCATATTTCTGATGCATAACTATCCACTTTTATCTTCCAGTTTTATGAGGGTTTTTAATGACAAAGTTTGCTCTTTCTTCTGTTACTATCTTTATATTTACAAACAACCTGGAAGAGCCAATTTGATGATGATGATGATGATCATGATCCGACCCTGTTGTGATTTAGTCAGTTTATAACGTGTCTCTTTGTGGACACAGGAATATAGAAACACAGAGGTTATGTTTTTGTCCACAGTGTAGGGAATAGGAAAGAAAGAAAGACAATCCATTCTACTCAAAATCTTGTTTCCTGGCCGACTGCATGTCCGCCAGACGAGAGAGAGAGAGAGAGAGAGAGAGAGAGAGAGAGAGAGAGAGAGAGAGAGAGAGAGAGAGAAGAGAGAGAGAGAGAGAGAGAGAAACATGTTGAGAGAGAGAGAGAGAGAGAGAGAGAGAGAGAGAGAGAGAGAGAGAAACATGTTGAGAGAGAGAGAGAGAAACATGTTGAGAGAGAGAGAGAGAGAGAGAGAGAGAGAGAGAGAGAGAGAGAGAGAGAGAGAGAGAGAGAGAGAGAGAGAGAGATGCATGTTGAGAGAGGAACACAGAGAGGGAGAGACACAGACAGAAAGAGATGCACGGAGAGAGAGAGAGAGAGAGAGAGAGAGAGAGAGAGAGAGAGAGAGAGAGAGAGAGAGAGAGAGAGAGAGAGAGAGAGGGGGGATGTACGTTCAGACAGAGAGAGAGGTGAAGGAGTAGGAAGACACATAAGACAAAATAAAACAAGATGTAAATGGTTTTAAAACGAATTAGAAAGAGAAGTGGTCAGTTACCCCCAAGGGCATAGACAGATTGCAAGACAAAATACAATGCATTTTGACATCCTGGGTCTTCTCCGGGTAAAAGCAAATAGCATTCAGGACAATGAACACGAAGAACGAGAAACCACTTATCTTCTCATATTCGGCGCAAAATCAAAATGGCTGTTGGATGAATACCAACAGATGAGAACAGATTACGCTAAAACCAACAAAACAGATTGCATTACAAACAAATCGATTACACTCCATCAAATCGATTACATTACAGCCAATCAACCACACACCATTTCAGGCAGGAGAATGAATTACTACCAACAAAACAGACAACAGCATTTCAAGCAGACTACAGCCGGAGAAATATGATATAGCTTAAAGAAAAATATTACAAACATTTGAAAATTAAAAGCTAAGGTCAAAGTTCCCATAGAATATTGGCCTGGGAGGTAGTAAAATGTCAGGGTTGCACCGTGTCTGGGGCATGGAATAATGGGAGGAAGAGCTCATCGCTGTCCTTCCGCTGCCTTTATCCACCCTGAACTAAATCATGTATCCGTTTACCGCTGGCTGGACAGAGAGAGTTTTCAAGCCGAAAAAAAAATTGACCCCACGAGCGATTCGAACTTACGATCCCTAGCTGTGCAGGAAAACGCTCTAACCATTCGGCCACCCACGTGGTTAAAAATAACACAGTCAGTTAAACAGCCTTCGCTCAGTCAAAGAGACTATAGTCAATGTATAACATTGCAACCCGTCAATTGGTTATATGAATCAAACAAATGACAAACGATCATATTAAACGGACCACGGCCAGTAACATTAAGATAACTGACGATACCAATCAAGCAGAAGACAAATAATCGTATCAAACAGAATACTGCCTATTACATAACAGTATTGAACAGAATACTGCCTATTACATAACAGTATTGAACAGAATACTGCCTATTACATAACAGTATTGAACAGAATTTAACCAGTCAAGCAGATAAATAATCAAACACTTCTCGGACAATTGAACGGACCTCAGGTAGTCAAACGAGACAGCAACCAGTGGCACTGACCGTATATACTCAAACATGTGCGCACGCAAAACACACACACATACGCACGCACGCACGCACGCAGAACGCGCGCACACACACACACACACACACACACACACACACACACACACACACACACACACACACACACACACACACACACACACACACACACACTGTCGTTGTTCGCCTTCTTGACTGACTTTGACGTCATGAATAATGAGTGAGATTTTACCAGCTAGCAAGAAACCTTAAAGGCCATGACTGCTAAAGGACTTAGTCTGGTGAAAGACAACAAGAAATCTGCCAAGTTCAAAGACAGGTGAGACTCGAACACAAACAGCTTAATAAGATCGACCTTGATCATTTCCTGTTTGGACCTAAAACTCGTCATTTCCTGTGTGTCAATCTCTCTCTTGATTGGCTGAGACAAAGAACTGACTGCTTCTGATGGTCGATCTGTAGCTGTGAGTCACGTCTGTTTCGTCGGCAAATAATTATTTCCTGTTTGTTCCATTTGGTAAGGAATATGGCTGGGAAAGGGTTGGTGTTTATTAGTGGTGGTGTTTGTTGTTGTTGTTGTTGTTGGTGGTGGTGGTGGTGGTGGTGTGTTTTGGTGACCTTTATATTATAGCATGAAAATTTCGAAAAACAACACAGAATACCAACTTTTTTCATGTACACTTGCAAGATAATGTGTGGTGTGTGTGTGTGTGTGTGTGTGTGTGTGTGTGTGTGTGTGTGTGTGTGTGTGTGTGTGTGTGTGTGTGTGTGTGTGTGTGTGTGTGTGGTGTGTGTGTGTGTGTGTGTGAGTGCGCGCGCGCACGCGTGCGCGCGTTTGTGTGTGCCCTCGCTCTCTCGCTCTCTCTCTCCTCTCTCTCTCTCTCTCTCCTCTCTCTCTCTCTCTTCTCTCTTCTCTCTCTCTCTCTCTCTCTCTCTCTCTCCTCTCATGATGGATGATGTATATAAGAACTATCCAAATGTCATTCTTCTTGGTGATTTTAACATTGATCTGTTTTAAACGGCAGCCTGCCTGGGATGCGACCACCACACTCTTTGGTTTGCATCAGCTTATCATAATCCAACTAGAATCGCAAAGACATCTTCTACATTGTTGGATCATATCTACACGAACAACAAAGCCCATGGTATCCAATATAACAGTGGGCAACAAAAACATCAGCGACCACTGTCTCATTTCGTGTACTTGGTCTTGTAAACTTCCAAAGCAACAGAACAAGGGCCACACAACCATTCAATATCGCTGCTTCAAAAATTTCAGTAAGGATGAATTTTTCCTCGACTTAAGCTTAGCTCCTTTCTACAGTGTACTCAATTACACAGATCCAAATGAAGCGTATAATACCTTGTATAATATCTTTCTCTCAATCGTTGATAAACATGCCCCACTTAGAAGAAAAAGGGTAAAACACAGAGTACTTCCCAGCTGGCTGACAAAAGACATTATTATAGAAATGGCACTAAGGGATGCACTTAAACCGCAAAAAAGTAGATCAATATAAAAAGCAGAGAAACAGAGTATCAGATCTAGTTAGAAAATCAAAATCTGAGCATTTTAGGAAACTGATAAACGCAAACAGGGATACAGCATCATTATGGCGTGCTGTTAATGAAATAACTGACAAGTCGAGAAAGAAATCAGATAATACTGCGACTATGTGGTCTGCTAACACTTTCAACAATCATTTCCTTCAGTAACTGAATCAGTACAAACGGCTGCCAGTGTCACTTCTTTAATCGATATGAGACTCCAGCTGTTCTCCAATCGTTTTGTCAAGAACGATTAAATACTAGAGATTCATTTAGCATCCCCTTGCTTGCTATTAATGAAGTTGGTTCCTTAATTTCAAAACTTAAAAATAAAAAAGCAATGGGTCCAGATAACTTAAATGCTTCTATACTCAAGCTTGCTCTACCTTACATTGTTGATACACTTACGTATGTTTATAATTTGTGTATTGATCAGAATGTCTTCCCATGTGGTCTAAAGGCAGCAAAAGTCATTCCCTTACCAAATTAAGAGATCTCACTGATTTAAACAATTTTAGACCAATATCTCTTTTATCCGTTGTAATCGAAACCTCTTGAGATACATGTTCACAAACACCTAACTAAACATATGGAACATCACAAACTGTTCCACCCATTTCAGTCGGGCTTTCGTCGAAATCACTCATGCCACACGGCCTTAACACGCCTCTGTGATACATGGCTATCAGCCATCAACGAAAGAAAACTCACTGGAACTGTTTTCCTCGATTTTAAGAAAGCCTTTGATCTTGTAGACCACAACATCTTATTAAACAAAATGACTGCATAAGTTCAAAATCCGGCAGTAGTCACCTTCTTTCAGTCATATCTTGAAAACAGGACCCAGCGTGTTTACTTAAAACGGTACTTTTTCCTCTGAAGGAATAGTGAGCTGTGGCGTTCCACAAGGCTCTGTCCTTGGACCTCTTCTCCTCTGTATTTTTATAAATGACCTCCGATGCACATATCTCACAATGATGTCATCTGTGATCTGTTCGCTGACGATTTGTTCTCTTCATTTGTAGTGATAACAAACATCAAAATGTTTTCCAAAAATCGAGCGAA
>JAFLJL010004728.1:0-32787 GCA_018398815.1 Conus ventricosus
AGAAAACTGGCTTGTAGTAATCATTGCTGGCTGTCAGTCATTACGCATTTTGGATCAAACAAGCTTTAACATTTCTGAGACTCTTTGTTGTTGTAGTCTGAGCAGAGGTATGTATCAAACTTGTATACTACTCAATGAGGGAATATCGTCTTGCCATTAAGCGCTGATGTGAGTTAGTTTGATCGATTTTGTGTGTATTGTCATTGTTGTAATGTTGCCTAACCACTTACGTACACAATGTCATGCTGTTTTCTTCGTTCTCTGCAGGAAAATAAACCTGGTCGAGTTTGGTATCAAAAGAATTGTCTGCAATTCGCCATTACAGTCGTCTCAGGAGCATATAAGTATTATACTCTTCACAACAACAACGAATTGTCAAACTGACAACCCCTTTTTTAACGGCCGCTCAGCAAGGCCGAAAACATGGCTGCTAGACTCGTTCCGCGCACGCTGACAGGCCACGCTTGGTACAGCGCAGTTAGCCAGCCGGTAAGGAGCGGCCTGCAGTAAACGCTGCCTTCCCTGACCTTGGCTGCACAAGCAGCGGGAGAGGTGTTAGCTCCTTGCTTCCCTGAACACTAAAGAACTGGCTCTGAACAGCCGTGAACATCACAACTGGCGACGAGGCCGAACCTACAAGTTTTCTTCAAATTTTGTTCAACTGATTAGAGATGGCCAACGCTCTGCCCAACTTCGAACATTTTCCAGTTCACTCTGATGAAGCAACTCTGGGAACCCGCTGGAAGAGATGGCTTACACGGTTCGAAATTCTTCTCACTGCACTGTCAGTGACAGAAAAAGCAAGAAAAAAAGCTCTTCTTCTGCATTATGCCGGCGATGAAGTTTTCACAATCTACGAATCGTTTACTGCTCAACAAAGAGGGGAAGGCGATGATGTCAACGACGAGTACAACGCCCTTGTGGATTCCTTCAATGCTCATTTTACGCCGAAAAAGAACATTGATTTCGAAACATTCAAGTTTCGTCAGTGTCGTCAAAATGAAGGTGAAACGATTGACGCTTTTTATACAACACTGAGATTGCTCGCTGCAAGATGTGACTTTGAAAATGAAGACAGGGAGATCAAAGCACAAATTCTCCAAGGATGTACGTCGTCAAGACTACGTAAACGTGCACTTCGTGATGAAAAACTCACTTTGACACAGCTTTTGGATACTGCTTCGTTTACTTGAACTGTCTGACAAACAAGCTCAAGAAATGGAAGGTGAATGTAGTGCTACAGCCCACATGGTGACTTCTCAAAATCGTCGTACTTCCTTGTCGAGAACGAAGACTGATAGATACAAATCACATCAACATCTACAACAACGTGGACCCCAGCAACATTCCAGCCAAGGTTCTGCTTCACGGAAGAATAATCAGAACAGCAAAATGTGCAGTTGGTGTGGTGGACAGCAACATCCTCGTGAAAAGTGCCCAGCCAAAGAAAAGACTTGTAACTCTTGTTCAAAGGTGGGACATTATGCAAAGGTGTGCAGATCAGGCAAGCCCCGATCTTATCCACGTCGTCGTCCAGCGAATGTGATGAACGTTCAGTGTTGTGATGACCAGTCTTCTTCTGATGACGAGTACATATTTGGAGTGGGTAGCAGTAACAAAACGCCTTGCATCAGCCTCGCACTCTCAGGTAAGACTGTTCCTTTTTTTGTTGATCCCGGAGCTTCAGTAAACATACTTGATGAACAATCATTCAAGAGTATGAACATGAACATTGAACTGTCTCCTTCATCAACAATTATCTATGCATATGGTGCCAAAGAACCTCTACATGTGCTAGGACAATTCACAACAAATGTAACGTACAAAGACACTTTCACTACTGCAACTTTTCATGTTGTACAACCCAAACCAGATGCAAGGGGAGGAAATCTCCTCGTGCAGGCACAGCAGAAAAACTACGTATTGTGAGTTTTGCTCTGGCTGCCAGCGCACGCACTGTTGCCGACACTCTTTGTGATGAAAACCCTACCCTGTTTCAAGGCATAGGCAAAATGAAAGATGTGAAAGTAACATTGTAGAACTTATGAAGACAACTCAGTGTCACCTGTTGCCCAACCACATCGCCGCATCCCATACCACATGGCAAGAAGGTTGAAGAAGAACTCAACGACTAGAGGATCTAGACATAATTGAAAAGGTTGACGGACCTACCCCTTGGGTTTCCCCTATCGTTGTAGTGCCCAAACCCAAGAAGCCGATGAAATTCGTATTTGTGTGGACATGCGCATGCCAAACAAAGCTATCAAAAGAACACGTCACATCATGCCTACGGTTGATGACATATTGATGCGACTGAATGAGGCAACCGTGTTTAGCAAGTTGGATCTAAAACTCTGGATACCACCAACTTGAACTTGATGAACAGTCAAGAAAACATCACAACATTCTCAACGCATGTCGGTTTGCGACAATACAAGCGTCTGAATTTTGGAGTGACCAGCGCTGCTGAGATATTCCAAAATCACATCGCCGAAGCCATTTCTGACATTCCTGGAGTTCTAAACACAAGTGATGATATCTTGGTTTACGGCAAAACCCAGGAAGAACACGATGGAACGCTGAAGAAAGTTTTTGCCCGCTTGAAGGAAAAGAAACTGACCCTCAACAGGATCAAATGCGAATTCAATAAGAACACTGTTGAATTCTACGGCTTCATTTTTGGACAGAATGGAATTTCGCCTGATCCAAAAAGGTTGAAGCTGTTTGCAAAGCCACTGCCCCTGGCAACGTGAAGGAAGTCAGAAGTTTCCTTGGCCTCACCAATTACATATCTCGTTTCATTCCCAACTACGCTCAGATCACTAAACCCTTGCGTGACCTGACACGCAAGAATGCTGAATGGATTTGGTCTGCTGCTCAAGAAGACGCAATTTATGAATTGAAGTCAAAACTGATGAGCTCCCAAGTCATGAGCTACTACAACCCTGACGCAGCAACTGAAGTTGTTGTGGATGCAAGCCCTTTTGGCCTTGGCGCAGTTCTCACTCAACGAGATGACCAAGGCACTCAGCACACTGTAGCCTATGCCAGCCGTGCTTTAACAGATGTTGAGTCCACTACTCACAAAACCCAACGTGAAGCTCTCGCAGTTGTCTGGGCGTGTGAACACTTCTACTTGTATCTGTTTGGGCATCACTTTACAGTGATTTCAGACCACAAGCCTCTTGAAGGTATTTTCAACAGTACAACATCACGCACGTCCGCACGCATCGAAAGATGGAATCTTCGTCTGCAAGCCTTTGACTTCACGCTACGTTATCAGCCTGGAGACAGCAATCCAGCTGATTTTCTGAGTCGACACCCTGTGGAAAAGGCAGAAAACAAGACAAAACATGAAAAGACCGTTGCTGATGATTATGTGAATTTTCTTGTTAATCACACCATACCAAAGCCATGACAATTCAAGAAATCATCAGTGCAACAAGAGAAGACCCCACACTCCAAGCGGTCAAGAAAGCTTTGAAGCATAACCAATGGCAAGTCCCCAGTGATCCGTCCATCGACGTTTCATCATTTCAAGTCTTCAAGACCATCAAAGATGAACTCTCTTTGTGTGATGATTCTGACATCATTCTTCGTTGCAACAACATTGTAATCCAAGGTCACTTCAACAGCGTACAATTGACATTGCACATGAAGGTCACCAGGGAATTATAAAGACTAAACGTTTGCTGAGAGAAAAGGTGTGGTTCCCCTACATTGATCGTTTAGTTGACAACACAGTCAAGTCCTGTCTTGCATGTCTCGCTACAATCCCTGAACATGTGGTGGAACCATTGAGAATGACTGATTTGCCTGCCCGTCCATGGTCCGAGGTCAGCGTTGACTTCACTGGTCCTCTTCCTTCTGGAGAGTATCTTCTCGTGGTCAAAGATGCTTATTCCAGGTTTCCAGAAGTTGAAATCATCAAATCCACCAGTTTCAAGTCCACTGTGCCTAAACTTGATGCAATATTCGCCCGCCATGGTGTGCCGGACATCCTTAAATCAGACAATGGCCCGCCCTTCAACAGCCATGAGTTTGGACAGTTCGCTGCTCAGCTTGGTTTCAAACATCGGAAAAATGACCCCTCTGTGGCCCCAAGCAAATGGTGGTGTTGAGCGTTGTATGCCAATGCTCAAGAAAGTCATCCAGTCTGCTCACGTAGAAAACAAGAATTGGAAGCAGGAACTGTACAAATTTCTGCGCAATTACAGAGCTACCCCGCACAGCAGTACATGAATGACTCCAGCTGAAGCTCTGTTTGGCAGAAAAATAAAAGTCAAACTCCCTGAAGTCCCATCATCCCCACTCCTCACTCCCCTTGTGCTCATCTGGATGCGCAGATACGCCAACATGACCTTCTCATGAAAAAGAAGATGAGAACTATGCTGAGGCCAAGCGCAACATCGCTACGACGGATATTCAGGTTGGAGATACAGTTCTTGTGAGACACCGAAAAAGAACAAACTGACTCCTTACTACAATCACAACCCCATGCAAGTGACAGCAAAGAAAGGATCCATGCTTACAGCCAAGCAACCAGGAGGTACCCGCATCACACGCAATTCATCCCATTTCAAGAAGATCACAGCAGCTGGTTCTTCTCTACAGCCTCTCAACTTGCCTGAAAACTTCCCAGAGGATGGTGGAATGAATGATGATGATTTGTGCCCAGCACCTCTTGATGATGAACATTCTCTACAGTCATCAGATGAACAACAGCCCCCTCATCAACCTCTACCTGACTCTCTTGTATCCAGTCCAACTCCCCGAAAATTACCCATGAGAGTCCGAAACAAGCCAAGTTATTTGAAAGACTATGTGTTAAAATGAGAACACAGCCACGTGACATTGGCCTGAAAAAAAAAAAAAAGGAATAATAGTTCTGCATGAATTTTGGTTGTTCGTTGCTGTGTTTCATGGTTCTTAGTTCCTGTTATTTTCAGCATGGTATGCATGTTTTCTGATCACCAGTTTTGACACCTTGTCATATTTTTAGTTAACACAATATGTTGGATTAATACATGTATGTCCTCTAACATTCACCTAACCCTGAATTGACAATTTTGATCTGAGGTGAGGAGGGATGTAATGTTTTCAACATCCGTTTTGAAACATTATTATTGTGTTATTTTAATTCCCATCATTCCCGTTCCTTTATTGAACAGAGACCCGGATGTTTGTGACAGTTGGCAGTCGTGATTGGTTGAGCATGGTGCATGTAAGCGGGAGTCCTACATGTTGGACAGCCATCTTGTAATCTGTACTTGTTTCTATGCAATATTACAATTGTCTGGAGTACAACGAGTGTATTCAGTGGTGCTGATTGGTCGTGAATGGTTTGCATTCGATACACAAACATCACAGCACTCTTTCTATAAAAAAAAATCACAATAATAAACCCCCCAATGACTGCGATGCACAACTTCCACTGGCGGGATTTTTTCAGTTCACTGATCCAGTGTGCAGGGATCACTTGGTGCCAGCAAGTCTGTATCTGTATACGCACCACCCGTCACACTGTGGTTACTGGTTTTTAAACAACAGCTGAATGTTCCCAAAATGTGTTAAGAAGGACTGCGAAAGCCTTTATTTGATGTAAGATTGATTTACGCTAGTAGTTGTATGTTCTATAGGTCTGTATAATACAGTTTTACAACTTCCCAGTTTGAACATCACAGCATGTGTTCAGCAAACTTCAGGAGTCCATCTTCAATGAACTACAGCTTCTGCTCTTCTCATCCATTAATTTGATGCTCAACAGAAAAGACAGAAAAGACTTTCAATACTTCTTTTTTTTCTTGTACATCGAGGCTTTCATCCTTGACGCTCAACAGAAGAAGACTTTCAATTACTTTTTTTCTCTCTCTTGCACATCGAGAAGTTAACAACAAAACAAAACCCGGAAAGAAAGACAGACTTACATTATGATTTTTTCCCTTCCGTCTCTTCTTTTTATCGGTCGTAATTCTGACCGGAAGACTTTAAAAATAGTACACAAGGGAAAAAATCGGCTGGAAATTGACCAACTGGGGTTTCCCAGTCTACAGTCACATATAAAGAACAAAACTTTCACAAGCGGGTGGTCTTTTGAGTCCGAAGATTTTTTAATTTTACCCATTCGTTCTTTTCCTACTTTTTTTTTTCGTAACGTACTCACAATCATCAGCTTGATTTTTATGGTACTGTATAAGCTTGACAAAATATCATGTGCGCCCACTGTTGCCAAAGTTTGCTCCGGGGGCCCAACAGACTGAGTCGATTCTTTTTTTAAAAAATGCCGCTAGTTACCTACTCCATTTTTTGAGTGCACAGGCTTTTAAGGAAGAAGGAGAAGAAGAAGAAAAAGAAGAGAGAGAGAGAGAGAAGAGAGATGAGAGAGAGAGAAAGAGAGAGAGAAAAGGGGGGGGGGGGGGTAAACCAGCCAAGCAGTCCGTTAAAAGAAATCAAGATCCCAAAGCATTATGACTACTCCCAGTTTATCTTGAATAGGCGTGAGATATTCAAAGAGGAAAACATTTTGGGCCATTATAGCTGTAAGTAACGGCTATTTGATAAACATCGGCAATCATCTGTAACCCATAATGAACAAATGTAAGATCCTTGAAAATAGAGAAATGAAGAGTTAAGAAAATCTTCCTGTTTTCCAGAATCTTCCGTTTTCCTTTAAACCCATGCCTTTTCTTTTTTTTTTCGACACCCCCCCCCCCCCCCCTTTCTATTTCTCCCCCCCCCCTTTTCTCTCTTTTTCTCACTTTTACTCATTCCCGTTTACCTCTTTCTCTCCTCTGTGAAGTGTGTGTGTGTGTGTGTTTGTGTGTGTGTGTGTGTGTGTGTGTGTGTGTGTGTGTGTGTGTGTGTGCATGGGTGTGGCATGATGCGTGTGCATGTGTGTGTGTGTGTGTGTGCGCGCCCCGTGTGTGCATGTGCGTGAGTGTAAAGTGATGCCCAAACGCTTAAAGGTATTTTATTGCTGTGTAAAGAGAAGAACCATTCAAAAGACAAACTGAAAATTTTATTAATCCTAAAAATAACAAAAGTGCAATGTACAATTGAGGGTAGTCCAAACCCCAAATCTACGCTACGGGGCTTAACCTTATCAACATTTTGATGAATAAGAAACTGTTTGGAGGAGGGAGGTGTAGAAATCCCACAGTTGACCTTGTGTCTAAAGATCTACATCTTCACAGTGTTAGACTCGATGATTTTTTAAACAGCGAAATCCGTTTTGGATTGACCTAAGGTCAACAGAGGATAATCAGTTGCTGGAAGCGGGAGAACTGTGAGAGACGTAATAAACATTCAATTTATAAAGAAAAAGATGTCGATAAACCACTTAATGTACATTTGTTTTTAATATATGATGCGCAGCTGAATATTTAAAATAAAAAGATTAAAAGATATACAATATAAATTATTTTTTAATTTTTAAAAAGCTGTCTGTTCAGGTTTATCCAAAAGTGTCTAAAACACCAGAGTCGCCAAAGAAGGGATAGTAGAAACCCTGACATAAAAACCTTCAGATTAACCAACTTACACAAATGCAGCAAGTACTAAAAGGGAAGACCTTTCAAAATACAGCAAAACCCAAAAGAAAGGGATTCTGCTGCCTTTAATGCTGTTAATATGTTAATACTGGAACATCAACTATAAGCGCTCTATCGGCAGGAACAGTGTAGGTCTCTTACAAACAGGTGTTGGTGCACCCGCAGCTTTACCTCTAGGGGGGTTTGTCTTTAGTCTTGGCTTGTGTTCATTCTGTAAGTGCTGCTAGCAAAAAATTAAAAACTAATCCAAAGCACACAGCCATGGTTCAAATAATAACAGCTAAACTTAGTTCGTTCAAACTGATAATAAATAAAGCACTAATGACTCAAACATCCGGATGAAAAATTAGTCGTTTACAGGCCGATTTTGATGACTACAAGTAACAAAAGCAAAAAAGTTTGATCTTCCAAAAAAAAGGGAAGGGCAAGTTTTTCTCAACAGCAGACACGAGCAGTAAAAAGGAATGTTTAAAAAAGTAAACGAAAAATTAAACTCTGTTCTAAACAGCTCACATTAACAACGCCAAAGGGTGTTTATACTTTAGTTTATGAGTCCAAGCCAAAAAGACCGTTGATATTGATTTGATTAAGTTTTTTTTTTAAATTTAAATAAAAAATTTTGAGTTAGAAAAAAAACTCAGCATGGATAAGATATATGAAGGTCCGACGAATTGTTTGAAACATGCTTAAGGAAGAAGATTTATAAAAGCTTTAAATGATATCGTCTAGAAGTCATGATTCAGCAACGTTTCAGGCAAGTGTTGTTCTGCTATTTCTCAGTTCAAGTAAACTAACATAGACCGCCGTTAAAGTAATGTTAGCTGTTTTATCGACTATATAAAAATAAATGAGAAAATCTAGAAGTCTGGGTTAACTAAAACAACAGACTTTCTTTCTCATAATGACTTTAACACCTGGTTGGGCAGACCAGCTGCTTACACAGTTTGATGTGGCCGTGAAAAAGCCCAAAAAGAGAGGCTCTGGTTGGTCAGAAGGCGAAGTCATAGAGATCAGATTAAACAGGTAAGTATGCGCCGATTGTACACAAGTTTACATTCCACTACTCCAGCATTAGTTGCAAAAAGAAACAGTTTTAACATAAAGAATACAGGGCAACAAATGTTTATGTGGTGTGTTCTCGCAAGGCTGCATTACGTCCGCAAAAAACGCAGAGAGAGTGTCTAAATATGAACCTTACATCAATGATCTTAACTTTAGTGGAATATCCTTTCCCGTTAGCGTGGACAAAATTGATCAGTTTGAAGAACAAACAACCCAAAAACTGTTAACGTATACACATGGTCTGAGAAAACAAATTTGGAGCCTATTAGAGTGTCCAAGGACAGCCCAACAATAGGCGATCCAGGCAAACGCATGTGGACTTACTTCTGATGTTTTCACCTGCAGGGCTACCACATTACACATTGATACGCACAATGAGTAGACTAATGCAGCATACTTCAAAGGATGGGCATAAACAAGAATTCTGTAGAAAATGTTTAACAAGAATTCCATCCATTAAAACCACGCTTGAACATAAGAAACATTGTATCACCCCAGTTGACTGTAATACAGAACTAATTACGCTGGAAGAAGGCAGTAAGGTTTGTTTTAAGAACCGGAAACGGATGCAAACGAGTCCATATGTTGTTTACACAGACTTCGAGTCGCTTATTGTTCCTTTTATGAGGGACCAACCCCACAGAAACTTCCAAAAACAGTCTTAGTGAGTAATCATCAGATTTGTTCATTTGCTTTCATTGTTGTCAGGTCGGATGGCGCTCATTCAACGCCAGAATTGTATAGAGGTCCTCATGCTGCAGAATACTTCTTAAAACGCATGCAGCAAGTGCGTAATGTCTGTTCTAATAATCTGAATTTATCTGAATCATGATGACGCCTGAAACCAACAACAGTATAAATCAGCCACAAAATTGTTGGATTTGTGGTTTAGAACTAATGTCTAACAGTGAAGACGTGACAGCAGAGAAAGCCAATCCACAGTAAGAGACCATGATCACATTAGCGGAAAGTTCAGAGGAGCAGCGCACAACAACTGCAATCTTCAACTAAAGTTTGAATCAAAGACATGGAAACTGCCATCTTCTTTCATAACTTGCGAGGTTACAACTTCACCTTATAATGCAAGCAGTAAACAAACCCTTTAGAAAATCAGGCGAGCCCAGTTCTTTACCCCCTAAGCCAAACAGGATAACATGCATTGCACAGTCATCCAGAAAATTTACATGTGCTTCACTATAAATAACATGTCATTTTATGACTCTATGCAACACATGATGGGTTCATTAGAGTCACTGGCTATGTCCTTAAAGTCCTGCCAATAACAGAAGAATATTTTGACCCAACTCTTGTTAGAAAGGGCGTTTACCCTTATGAGTACATGAACAGTTGGCAAAGGTTTGATAAGATACACTTCCACCTAAAGGCGCGTTCTTTTCTAGTCTTAAAGGAAAGGACATCAGTGATTCTGATTACCAGCATGCTCAAGAAGCATGGCAGAAGTTAGAGTGTAAAACGATGGGAGACTATCATGATTCATACTTGATGGCTGACGTTTGTTTGTTGGCGGACGTCTTTGAAAATTATAGAAAGACCTGCATGAAACATTATAGCCTGGATCCCGCGCATTACATTTCTGCGCCGGGATGAGTTGGGATGCTTTCTTAAAGTTTACTGGAGTACAGATTGATTTATTGTCTTGTGCAGTTACAAGATATCCTTTCATCACCCTCTTTGGTTGTATTGTTTTTGGTTTTGTTGCAAGATATCCTTTCATCACCCTCTTTGGTTGTATTGTTTTGGTTTTGTTGGAAGAATCAATTATGTTTTGAGGTTGGGCATACATGAGTACGATAGCTTGACGGTGTTTTTATTGAATATTTTAGATAGTACATGTTCTTTTGGGAATGTTTAAGGATTCTGAGGAATTTTTTCCTACGTTGGTTTTTATTCTTCCATCATATGGAGGGTTATACCATATAATTTTTCTTTTCCTGTTTTTCTTATTGCTGTTCATGTTATTATCTGGGTTATATTGTAATTTGTAGTTGTAGCCACTTTTATTCAGTGCCTCTTGGTATTCGGCTGCTGCACTGTTAAATTCTTTCTCATTGCATGACAGTTTGGATAATCTTTTGTTTATGCCATTAGGTATGGTTTTTAGAACAGAGGTGGATGGTTACTTTTGATGTGTACGTAGACAGGTGTGTCACTGGGTTTTTTGTATGGTTTGTATGTGTGGTCCTTAAGGTCTAATGTTATGTCTAAATAATTTTACTATTTTTTTGTTGGCTTCTACTGTGATTTTTAGGTTGGAGCTTTGAAAGATTTTACAAAGTTCTTTTTTCTTGTTTTCAATGATTTTTGGTTTATTGTTTAATGCAGCGAGGCTGTCATCTCTGTATAAGCCAACCTGTTTACCAAGTACTTTCTGTATATGGGACAACATGAAAAGTCCAACTAATTCACAAGTTTCAGCTCCATCATAAGATCCCATAGTGACATCGAACGTGGAATTTGTGCTGGTTTTTTTAATCCAAGTTTCATTGTTGCTATGGAGAAGGGTTTTCTTAGTGTGGAGAATGATTTCCATCTCAGAATCTGTTATATTTGTATATTTGTTGGCGAATCTTAGTGCTTTAGTGAGTAATTCCTCATCGATAGAAGGATAGAAATCCACTATGTCAAAAGTAAACAGAACTAAGTAATATATTTGGAAGCTTAAACGTAAGAAAATAGATTACACATATCATGGAAAATTATAAAAAGAGCAACACCATACACAACATTTCTAAAAAATGCAACTTTGTACTACAGAAAAGTGGCTGATATTATGTAAACCCCATCTAGCATCCTGAACTCCAAAGTAGAAATGATTAATAATGCAGGCACAAATGGAAATCTTTGTCAATGCACCATTCCCTGGCACGTCCCCCTGAACACGCCCCAAAAAAGAAAAAATCTACAGGCCACGTGCCACACGTGCAAAGCTCACACGCCACACACGAATCTTATATAATACTGGTGGCGGGCCCAGATTATACATACCCTGAGGAGCAACTTGCTCGAAACAAGTTTGTAGGGTGTTTTACTCTATTTTAAAATCCTATTTTAAACTGTTATGTCGCTCCCTATTTGGTTGAGCATTTTTAGACTTCTGAGTGGTCTTTTAACTCTAATTTATATATATATATATATATAAAGTTAGAGCCAAACGCCACTCAGAATTCCAAATTGCTCAACCAAGCAGGGAGCGACATACCAGTTTAAAACAAGGTTTTAAAGGGAAAAAAAAGTAAAAAGACAAAATTGTTTCGAGCGGGATGCTCTCTCAGGATGTACAATCAGGGCACGCCACCAGTATTATATAGTGTGTTGTGTGGGTGGGTGAGCTCTGCGCGTGTGGCACGTGGCCTGTAGATTTTTCTTTTTTGGGGCGCGTTCAGGGGAGACGTGCCAAGGAATGGTGCATTGACAAAGATTTCCATTTATGCTGCAATTGTTTACCATTTCTACTTTAGAGTTCAGGGATGCTAGATGGGGTTTACATAATATCAGCCACTTTTCGTAGTACATAAGTTGCATTTTTTAGAAATGTTGTTGTATGGTGTTGCTCTTTTTATAATTTTCCATGATATGTTGTAATCTATTTTCTTATCTTTAAGCTTCCAAATATGTTTACTTAATTCTGTTTGGTTTTTATATTTTTCATTTTTGAAGGACTGTTATGGTTTGCATATCTGGTTTTAAAATGGTTTGCTGTAATCCTATGTATGTTTCTTTATCACTGTCTGTTGTTACCGTAGCTTGGTACACAATGTTGTTGTAGAGGCATTTGTTTTCAGAGGGCACTGGTCTTTTTTTGTGCAATTACAAGATTTCCTTTCGTCACCCTCTTTGGTTGTATTATTTTTGGTTTTATTGGAAGAATCAATTATATTTTTAAGGTTGGGCATACATGAGTACGATTAGCTTGACGGTTGTTTTTATTGAATATTTTAGATAGTACATGTTCTTTTGGGAATGATGTTTTAAGGACTCTGAGGAATTCTTTTCTACGTTAGTTTTTGTTCCTCCATCAAATGGGGGTTATACCATATAATTTTTCTTTTCCTGTTAGTTTTTCTTATTGCTGTTCATGTTATTATCTGGTTATATTGTAATTTGTAGTTGTAGCCACTTTTTTTCAGCGCCTCTTGGTATTCGGCGCTGCTGCACTGTTAAATTCTTTCATTGCATGATAGTTTAGATAATCTTTTGTTTATACCATTACCTTTTGAAGAAAGCATGAAAAACTAATAGCTAATATTGAATTTAGAAAACCACATAATTTTCAGACAAGATTGAAATAATAACATAAAACAATCCAAAATGACAAAAACGTATTCATAAAGGCTGACAAGACAAGCAATTTCTATAAAATGGAACCTAATGAGTACTCTCAACTCCTCAACAAAATATTCAGAAAAAACTATAAAAAAAAGCTGATAAGATACTTATGACAAAATCTGCAAAAAGAAAAGAACTTGTGCACCGGATGGATTTAGGTGATAGGATAGAAGCAACAGCAATAAAAGAAGCTTTTATAACCCTTAAAGACCACAACCTAACTTCCACAACAAACCCTACATGTAGACTAATAAACCCATCAAAATCCGAATTAGGCAAAATTAGCAAAAAGATCCTGGAAAAAGCAACAGAGGACATAAAAACAAACACCGAATACAATCTCTGGAAAAATAGTTATGAGTTATCCAATGGTTTAAGAATTGAACAAACAGAAAAATACAGTGTTCATTACTTTTGACATAGTGGATTTCTATCCCTCTATCGATGAGGAATTACTTGCTAAAGCACTAAGGTTTGCCAACAAATATACAAATATAACAGATTCTGAGATGGAAATCATTTTCCACACTAAGAAAAACCCTTCTCCATAGCAACAATGAAACTTGGATAAAAAAAAAACCAGCAGAAACTCCACATTCGATGTCACGATGGGATCCTATGATGGAGCGGAAACTTGTGAATTAGTTGGACTTTTCATGTTGTCTCATATACAGAAAATACTGGTAACAGGTTGGCTTATACAGAGATGATGGCCTTGCCATGTTAACAATAAACCAAAAATCATTGAAAACAAGAAAAAAGAACTTTGTAAACTTTTTCAAAGCCACAACCTAAAAATCACAGTAGAAGCCAACAAAAAATAGTAAATTATTTAGACATAACATTAGACCTTAAGGACCATACATACAAACCATACAAAAAACCTAATGACATACCTGTCTACGTAGACATCAAAAGTAACCATCCCCCTCCATTTTGAAAACCATACCTAATGGTATAAACAAAAGATTATCTAAACTATCATGCAATGAGAAAGAATTTAACAGTGCAGCAGCCGAATACCAAGAGGCACTGGAAAAAAAGTCGGCTACAACTACAAATTACAATATAACCAGATAATAACATGAACCAGCAATAAGAAAAACAGGAAAAGAAAAATTATATGGTATAACCCTACCATTTGATGGAGGAACAAAAACTAACGTAGGAAAGAATTCCTCAGAATCCTTAAAACATCATTCCAAAAGAACATGTTACTATCTATAAATATTCAATAAAAACACCGTCAAGCTATCGTACTCATGTATGCCCAACCTTAAAAATATAAATTGATTCTTCCAATAAAACCAAAATAATACAACCAAAGAGGGTGACGAAAGGAAATCTTGTAATTGCACAAAAAAAGACCAGTGCCCTCTGAATAACAAATGCCTCTACAACAACATTGTGTACCAAGCTACGGTAACAACAGACAGTGATAAAGAAACATACATAGGGATTACAGCAAACCACTTTAAAACCAGTATGCAAACCATAAACAGTCCTTCAAAAATGAAAAATATAAAAACCAAACAGAATTAGTAAACATATTTGGAAGCTTAAAGATAAGAAAATAGATTACAACATATCATGGAAAATTATAAAAAGAGCAACACCATACAACAACATTCAAAAAAATGCAACTTATGCAGGGTTGTACATCCTTAGCAGTACCTATAGGACAAATGTCCTGGACCACCCTGAAGTAATAGGACATTTGTCCCTTCAAAACAAAATCAATCGGACATTTTGAACGCAAGCCAGATGAATGTATATAAGTTTTATGCACACAAAATTTAAATGGTATTACAAAAGCTGACTATATTCCTAGAGTGGGAAGCCATGTTTGGTAAACATACTATTACTAGTCACACACACACACAGTCACAACAAGAGGCGTGTCTTTCCTAAATCAACTATTCATTGCTAATGCTAGTATTCAAGTTTCAATTTTGATTCATTTGGAGTCGTCTTTTTTGGGTTTAAGAGCATTCTTTTTCCTTTTCTCTCCCCACTTTTCTGTCACCTGAACCCATTCTGATTCCCCCTTGACATCACTTGGTCCTTCCATTTGCACCCTCGTCGTGGAGCAAGGATTCCTTTCCAGTCTCCGCTTCAGCAACATGTGCTACATGGCTACAACCGTAAAAAAGTACAATAGGGCTTATCGCTCTTTAGCGCTTTACGCTAAAAATAACCCTGACACAGTGGCTGCGAGCTCTCAGCTGCGAGCCGTGAACCTCGCTGGCTCAGCTTTTTGCCAGTCAGGGAGGCAGAGTTGCAAGCCAACGAGCTAAAAATAGACCGCCACGGCTCGCCACTAAGCTTAGTGCCAGTGGCAAACGGGACTAGTAATAGGCCTAGTGATTCACTGGGCAGTGGGGTTACATTAAGTTACAGATGGAGTTCTGTATGACGTGTCGGACCAAACAATTATGCGGGTTGATATAAACGGCCGGTGCCATGTCGTGAGCATCGAAAGCTATGGACATGACCGCGGTTTTCGGCAAAGAATGGGACATTTGTCGCTTCACTGCCCAGTTATATCGGACATTTTGCATGTGCAATCGGTCTATGTCCGATGTCCGAATGATGTGCAACTGCTTATGTACTACAGCAAATGTGGTATATTATGTAAACCATTAGACTGCATCCCTCCAAGTAGAAATGGTAAACAATTGCAGGCATTAATTGGACAATCTTTGTCAATGACCATCTTGGTACGTCTCCCCTGAACGCGCCCACAAAGAAAACTCTACAGGCCACGTGCCACTCGGAGAGTACCCCACCACACCAACACAATATATAATACTGGTTGGCATGCCTGGGGGGATTGATACTCATGAGGAGAGCATTCCCGCTCCGAAACAATTTGTTTGTTTTTACTTTTCCATTTAAAAACCTTGTTTTATATATTTATATTTATATATATATATTATATAATATAATATTATATTATATATATTTATATTTATATAGATGAATTAAATCCAAAGAGCTAAATGATTTTAAAAGTGCTCGACCCCTTGGGGATCAACATTTGTCAATGTGTTAATATAGGAGGTTAAAATCAAGGTAAAACTCGACAAATTTGTTCTAGCGGGTTGCGTGTCATCAGGATGGTTTTGTTTTGCCCACCGCCGATGTTATATAGCGTGTGGGCTACTGTTTTCGGTTGTTTTGCACGTGGGGTTGGCTGCAGTGTTTTTTGCGGCTTTAAGGTTTTTGTTTTGGATGTGTTCACTAACAAGTTTCCATTTCTGCCTGGCCAGTTGTTTACTATTTTGTTTTTGGTTGTTTAAAGTGGCGAAGTGTTGGTTTGCATAGTATTAACCATTTTTCAGTTAAACATAGGTTGCCCCCAACCCTTTTTTAAAAACATTGCTGTATGGTGATGCTCTTTTTATGATTTTCAGGATATATTGTAGCTTGTTTTTGCGTCTTTAAGTTTCGATATATTAAGCTCAGTTTCCAGTTTGGTTTTTATCTTTTCCTTTATTGAATGACTGTTTGTGGTTTGCATATCTGGTTTGAAGTGGTTTTCAGTGTCCCTATGTATGTTTCTTTTTATTTTGATGTTAACAGTGGCCCTGGTATACAATGTTGTTGTGGAGACATTTATTGTTTAGTGGGCACAGATCCCTTTTCTCGTGCAATGTAGATTTCCTTTTTCTCCTTCTTTGCTGTGTGATTTCATTTTGTTGGATGCGTAATCAGGTTTTTGAGGGTGGGCTACTGAGTACGTTAGTTTGTAGTGTTTTTGTTTAATTATTTTGGACAGTTTGTGTCTTTTGAAATGAAGTTGCTAGGATTATGCGAATTCTTTCCCTCATGTTTTTATTGTGTTTCCCGTTTATGGGGGGTTATACAATATGATTTTCTTTCTATTTTTCTTGGTTTATTTGTGTTGTTGTCCGGGTTGTATTGTTGTTTGTAATGTATCCTTGTTTGTAGTGCCTCTGGTATTCATCTGCTGCATTGTGACCACTCTCTCATTGCATGACAGGTTTATATTCTCTTGTTTTATGCATGGGGTAGGTCTTTATAGATGGTGGATGGTTACTTTGGTGTGATACAAAAGAGGTGTATCGTTGGGTTTTTGTATGGTTTATATATATGTTGCTGAGATCAGTGTTAGTCTAAGTAGTTCATACCTTTTTGTTTGTTCAATGGTGATCTTTAAGTTGTGGTTTTGGAAGACTTTTGCATAGTTTTTCTTCGTGTTTTCGATGGTTTGGGTTGTTTGTTAGTGCAGCAAGGCCATGTCTACTGTACAGTCGATTGTTTTCCGAGTTTTTTCTTGATGTTGAGACTGCATGAATTAGTCGACAGTTACAGTTTCTGCCCTTATATGAACCATGGTTAGTCGATGTTGAGTTGCTGTTGGTTTTTGGTCAGGTTTCATTTCTGCTGTGTATAATGTTTCTTGGTGGGGGAATGATTTCCATTTCTGACAGCTGATATGTTGTGTGGTTATGGGAAACGTCAGGGTTTGGAGAGTAGTTCTCATCTATGGATGGGTAAAAGTTACTATGTCAATTGTGATAAATACTGTATTACTTTGTTTATGAGTTTTTTGACTATTGGATAACTTCGTATGTGTTCTTCGAGGTTGGTAATCAGAGTTTGATTTTATGTCTTTGTTATTTATTCGCCTTTTCTTGCTTATTTTGTCATCAGATATGATGGGTTTATTAGTCTCTGCATGTGGATTGTTATGAAAGTTGGAGTTTGTGGTCTTTGAGTGTTATGAAAGTTCTTTTGTTGCTGTCATTCTATCTGTATTAGGTCTATGCGTCTGCAAGTTCTTTATCTTTAGTGCGGTTACTGCTCATGTATATTTTTGTCAGCTTTTTTGGAGTTTTTCTGGATGTTTTTGTCAAGGAGTTGAGAATTTTCTTTGTTCCATTTTGTAGTAAATGATGTTTTGTCAGCCTTCACAATTATTTTTTTGTCATTTTGTATTGTTTTATTTGTTTTTTTAATGTTGTTGGAATCGTTGTTAGATTTTTGAATTCAATTTTGGTTATCATTCTTTTCAATTGATCTTCAAAGGGTTTCTATCGTCTATGAATGGTGGTGATCGCCATGATTTGAAATGTAGTGTTTTTGTCCTTTTTTTTGCATTCGGGTTCAAGTGAAACAGAATGCTTTCTCTTTCATATTGGTACGAATTTTCGGTTTGTTATTAATCTTTTTAAGTTGAATGTGGGTTAAGAGAAACGGTATGTTTTTTAGGACTGCCTATATTGATTTCTCCATTTTAATTTCGGGCCCACAGTGCTACGTGAGGGAGAAATCAAAGTTGAAATAATCAAGAGCTAAATGATTTTAAAAAAAAACAATCCATTCTGCTTGAACAGCGCAACGCCGTAGAAACAAATGTCGGTATTAACTTGAGTTTTAACCTTCCTTTTTTATCTCATTGAAAATGTTGCTCCCCAAGGGGTCGAGCACTTTTAAATATTTTAGGCTCCTTTTGATTATATTCATATGATTGCTCTCACGTGTTGCGCACTGTGCCGAAAGATTTTAAAAATGGAGGAAATCCCATTTTAGGCATCAACAAAAAAATTACCGTTCTTAAAACCAATTTCTACATAAAAAGATTATAGAACAAACGAAAAGTTTGTACGCACTATGAGATGGAAAGCATTCCTTTTTTGAACGAATGCTAAAAAAGGGACAAAAACACTACGATTTCAATTCTGGCGATCAACCAGTCATAGAGCTATGACTTAGAGATAAATGAAAGAATGATAAACAAAATTGAATTAACAAATCTAACAAACGATTTAAAACTTAAAAAACCAATCAAACAACAGTCAAATGACAAAAAATATTTGTGAAGGCTGACAAACTAAGCATTACTACACATGGAACAAAGGTAATATCTACTTAGACCCAAACAATCAGAACAAAAACTACAAAAAAGCTGACAAAATATACATACAGTATCCGCATAAGATAAAGAACTATGCAGAGGAAGACTAAGTGACAGGTAGAAGGACTGCAAAAAGAAGTTTCATAAATCAAAGACACAAACAAACTTTCATAACAATCAACATGCAGATAATAAACCATCGAAAATCGAATTTAGGCAAAATAGCAAAATATTCTGGAAAAAATAACAAAGGAATAAATAAAATCTGATTAAACTCTGGAGACACATATGAAGTTATCCCTGGATCCACACCATAATTATAAACAAGTATTACAGTATATATCACATTTGACTGAGTAGACTTTTACCATCCATAGATGAGGAACTATTCCCCAAAGCCTGAAGTTTGCAGTAACACCAGAATAAACTGGGTCAGAAATGGAAAACATTCTCACCCAAGAAAACATTATCACAGCAGAGAATGAACTGGATCAGATAACCAAGAAACTCAACATTCGACGTAACATGGGTCTCATCTGCTGGTGCGAAATGGAATGGTGGGGACTATTCATGTGCCAACATCAAGAAAAACTCGGAAAAACAAGTCGGATGTAAGAGACGGATGGTTGTGATAAAAAACCAAAACCCAAGAACAATCGAAAAAAGAAGAAGACTAGCAAAAATTTCCAAAAACAACAATTTAAAGATCATTGCAGCAAACCAAAAAGGTAGTGAACTATTAGACATTACATGGATTCAACAACCATCTATATAATCCATATAAGAAATCCCAAACGATACACTCTTTATGTACTACAAAAAGTAACATCCACCATTGTATTAAAGCATACTTGGCATTAAACAAGAGATATCAAAACCTGTATGCTATGAGAGAGTGTTCAAAATGCAGCAGTGGAATACCAGGAGGCCTACAAAACAAGTGGATACAATTACAAATACAATGCAACCCGGACAAAACACAACTAAAAGAAGAAATAGGAAACGAAAATATTGGTCTAAACCCCCAATATGACGGGGAAATCACAACAACATAGGGAAAAGAATTCTTAAAATCTAGAACTATTTCCACAAGAGCAAACTGTCCAACAATTTAACCAAAAAAATGTCAAACTATCGTAATAATGTATGCATCAAAAACTGATTGAGAACAACTCGCAAACAAGAAATAAACAGCAGAAGGTGAAGAAAGGAAATTTGCAATGACGAGAAAGGGGAGAGTGCCCACTAAACAATAAATGTCTCCACAAAAAATGTATACCAGGACTGTAACATCAGAAAAATGAAAAAGAAACATACATAGGGAATCATGAAATACATTCCAAACCATGATATTCAACCACAACAGTCATTCAATAAAAAAAATATTAAACAAACAGAATGAGAATATATTGGAAACTTAAAGACGCAAAAAAAAGCTACAGATATCCTGGAAATCATAAAAAGAGCTATACAGCAATGTTCAAAAGGTGCAACTCTGTTTAATGAAAAATGGTTTATTACTATGAAACACACTTAGCACTTAAACCAACCACGGCCTAAGTAAACAACTGAGGTTTAAATGGAAATGTTGATAGTGAACACATCCAAACAAAAAACTGAAAGACCCAAAAAACAGGTGGAGAACCGGCCGTGCAAAACAACGCAAACGTGAGCCCCACTCTATATAAATCGGCGGTGAGGAAACACACAATCTGATGACAGGCAACGCGCCTAGAAACAAATTTGTCGAGTTTTAAATTGTGTTTTACCTTCTTTTTTAACATATTGACACAATGTTGCTCCCACGGGGTCGAGCACTTTGAAAAATATTTTAGGCTTTTTATATAATTCTCTTGATTGCTCCCACGATTGAGCATGTGGCCGAAAGATTTTAAAATGGGGAGAAATCAATTTTAGGGCAGTCAAAAAAAAATAGTTCTCCTAACAAATTCTATTAAACGTTAATAGAAAAACCGAAAGTTCGACGCAAATGAGATGGAAAGCATTCTTTTTCCTGGGAACCGGAATGCAAATAAGAGGACAAAACACCTACGATTTAAATATGGCGATCTCCACCGTCATAGCGTATGAAACCTTTGAGAAGATAAATGAAAAAGAATGATAACAAAATTGAGTAAAAAAATTTAACAAGATTTCAAAAACATTAAAAAACCACTTAAAACAAGTACAAAATGACAAAAAAATTATTTGTGAAGGTGACAAAATAGCAAGTACTAACCAATGGAACCCAAAGGATATTTCTAATCCTTGACAACAACCTCAGAAACACTACCCCCAAACAAAAAGTGACAAAATATACATGACCAGTATCCGCATAAGATAAAGAACTTGCAGAGCGCATAGACCTAAGTGACAAGTATAGAAGCGACAGCAACAAGCAGTTTATAACATCCCCAAGACATAAAACCAACTTTCATAACAATCAAATGAGATATAAAAATCGAATCTGAATTAGGCAAAATAAGCAAGAAAATTGGAAAAAATAACAACGGACATAAAATCAAACTCTGATTTACAACTCAGGAAGAACACATACGAAGTTATCTGGTTCAAAACTAATTAAAAAAAGTAATACGTATTTAATACTTTGAATAGTAGATTTTACCATCCATAGATGTGGAAATCTACTCTCCAAGATGAAGGTTGTAGTAACACACAGGACTAACAGGGTCGCAATGGAATCATTTCACACAAGAAAACTTAACTACACAGCAGAAATGAAACTGGATCTGGAAAAACAACAGAAATCAACATTCGACGTAACATGGGTTCATTGATGGTGAGCAGTAACAAGTGAAATGGTGGACTATTCCATGCTGTCCAATCAAGAAAAATCGGAAAAAAGTCGGACGTTACAGAGACGATGGCTTGCGGCACTAACAAAAACAAGAACCATCGAAAACAAGATGAAAGAAATATGCAAAAAAAAAAACCACAACTTAAAGATCACCATTGAAGCAAAACCAAAAAGGTAGTGAACTACTTTGACATACATGATCTCAAACACCATATATATAAAACCATACAAGAAACAAGTTACACTCTTTATGTACACACCAAAAGTAACCTTCACCAAATCTGTCTTAAGAATACCCCTGGCAAAAACAAGAGATATAAACTGGCATGCAATGAGAGAGTGTTAACCAATGCCGCAGAGGAATACCAGGTGGACTACAAATAAGTGGATACAATTAAATACAATAACCGGACAACAACACAAATAAAAGCCAGAAAAATAGGAAAAAGAAAAATCTTTATGGTATAACCCCATATGAGGGAATCAAAACAAACTAGGGGAAAGAATTCTTCAAAATCTATCACCTTCATTTACAAAAGCGCATAACTGTCAAAATATTTAACAAAAACACTGTCAAATCTTTATAGTCTGCCCTCCCAAAAACTGATTGAGGCATCAACAAAATGAAAAATAAACAGCAAAGATGGTGAGAAGGAAATTTGCAATGCACGAGGAAAGGAGCTGTGCCCACCTAAACTCAATAAATTTCTCCACATATAAACATAGTATACCAGGCACACAGTAACCTTCGACAATGAACAAGAACACCTAATGGGATCCTGGGAAAAACATTCAAACAACCAGATATGCAAACCACAACGTCATTCAATAAAGACAAATATAACAAACAAACAGACCTGGCAAATTATCTGGAAACTTAAAGAGCAAAAACAAGCTAAATATTTTGGAAAATCATAAAAAGAGCATACCCTCAGCATTGTTTCAAAAGGTGAACTATGTTTAACTGAAAATGGGTTAATACTATGGCCAAAACACTATCAATTTAACCACCCCAAAACAGAAATAGTAAACAACTGCAGGATAAATGGAAATCGTTGTAAGTGATACAATCAAACAAAAACTGAAAGCCCCAAAAAATCACGTGCAGCCAACGCAGTGCAAACAACCGCAAAAGTGAGCCCACACGCTATTCTAACATCGGCGGTGGGCAAACAAAACTTATGATGAAGCGCAACGCCGTAGATCGAACAAATTTGTCGAGTTTTAACCTTGGAGTTTTAACCTTCTTTTTTAACATCATGACAAATGTTGCTCCCAGGGTTCGAGCACTTTTTAAATATTTTAGATCTTTGATTTATTCTCTTGGGGGGGGGGGTTTTTTTTTTTTGGCTCTCCGTTGAGCACTGTGGCCCGAAAGATTTTATATGAGGAAATAATTTTAGGAGTAACAAAAAACAATAGTTCTATACCCACAATTCATTCTATTAAAAAGATTACTAGAACAACCGAAAAGTTCGTAGCAATAGGAGATGGAAAGTTTTTTCTGAACCGAATGGAAAAAAAAAGAGGACAAAAACACTAGATTAATCATGGCGATCACCACCAGTCATAGCGATATGCAATTTAAGATCAATGAACAGAATGATATACAAATTGAATTCAAAAAATCTAACAACGATTTCCCAAAACAAATTAAAAAACAAATAAAAAAGTACAAAATGAAAAAAAATATTTGTGAAGGCTGACAAAACTAGCAAATACTACAAAATGGAACACAAAGGAATATTTCAACTCTTGACAAAAAACATCAGATAAATACTAAAAGCTGACAAAAAATATACTTAAGTATCCGCACTAAAGATAAAAGAACTTGCAGAGGCTTAGACCTAATTTGGAAGGATGAAGGACCAGAAACAACGATAGCTTTTCATAAAACTCAAAGACACAAACAACTATTCATAACAATCCAACATGCAGATTAATAAACATCGAATCTGAATTAGGCAAATAAGCAGGAACCAACTGCACAAAAAATAACAAAGGACATAAAATCAACTGTTACAATCTGGAAGAAAACATCCGAAGTTATCCCCTAAGGTTTCAAAAAACTCAATAAAACAAAGTAATTACAGTATTTAATCCATTTGACATAGTAGACTTTTACCATCATAGATGATGGAATACTCTCAAAAGCTGAGTTTGCCAGTACCCAACAGATACAGGGTACAGAAATGGGAAAAATTTCCACACAAGTAAACATTATACACGCAGAATGAAACCTGGATCGGATATACCAACAAGAAACTCAACATTCGACGTACCCATGGGTTATATGATGGTGCAGAAAATGTGAATGGTGGATAATTCATGGGTCAACTCAGAACCAACTCGGAAGGAAAAAGTCGGATGTACCGAGGACTCGATGGTTGTGACTAACCCCCCCAACCACCAAGAACAGAAAACAGAAGAAAGAATATGCAAATTTCAAAACCACAATTAAAGATACCTTGCACGCAAACAAAGTAGTGGAATATTGACAAAAATGGATTTCAACAACATAATATATAACTTACAGAAAACCCAACGATAACCCCCCCTCTTTATGTACAAACCAAAGTAACCATCCACATTGTATTAAAAGACCATAATGCATCAAAAAGTGATATCAAACTGTTCATGAATGAGAGCGTGTTCAACAAAGCGAGAGTGGAATACAGAGGCTACCCAAAAAGTGGATACAATTACAATACAATAAACCGGCCAAAAACAAATCAAAAGCAGAAAAAAATAGGAAAAGAAAACATATGGAATAACCCCCATCTGAAGGGCCCCTCCAAACAAACTAGGGAAGTATTATCAAAGTCGCATTCTTTCAAAAGAGCACTAAATGTTACATATTTAAAAAAAATGTCAAACATCGTAACTGTATGCCAACTCAAAAATGTTGAGCCTACAAAATGGAAAATAAACAGAAAAGAAGGGTGAAGAAAGGAAATCTTGAATTGCACGAGAACGGAGCAGTGCCATAAACAATAAATGTTCTCACAAAAACATTAGTAACCAGGCACCGTAAACATAGACAATGAAAAAAGAAACATTTACAATAGGGGATACTGAAAACACTTAAAACGTATGACCCAACCGTATTAATAAAGAAAATTTATAACCAAAAGACTGAGGGGCAAAAATATATCGGGAACTTATGACGCAAAAAAAGCTACAATATATCTGGAACAATCATAAAACGGGCCATCACATACAGCAATGTTTCTAATAGTTGTGCAACTCTGTTTAATGGAAAAATGGTTAATATTTGCAAACACATTAGCAAACTTTAAACACCAAAACAGAAATAGTAAACAACGGCAGGCATAAATGGAATAATGTTGTTCGTGCAAACATCCAAAACAAAAACCTGAAAGCAAAAACACGGCTGCCAACGCACGTGCAAATCAACCGCAAGTGAGCCCACACGCTATATAGAGGGTTGTGTTCAATTTAAGATGAACTAGGTGTGTTGGAAACGAAGCACGACAGAAAAAATGTTTATACCAAACACAACTTTAAAGTTTACCTGATTAGAATTGCAGAAAATAAAGTTGACGCCATGACGCAACTCGGAGTATGACGTAATTACAACTGTGTTTCAAACAGCTGAGCCTGAAAAAAATGGACGTCACCAATGAGCAATTTCGTTTCTACACTTTCACAAGGCTACAACTTGGTGACGATTGTAGGAGGATACACGCAGATTTGCAAGCTGTTTACGGAACGGATTGTGTGTCTTACCGCACAGTTTGCAGATGGGTCAAACAATTAAGAGCAGGTAGGGCGCCATCTGATTGGGGTAATCGTGCAGAGCGAGCTTTACCAGCTCGGAACGAACAAAACATTGCATTTGTGATAAGACTGATAGAGGAGGATCCACATTCGACTGTGCGGGAATTAAGCGAGGCATGTGAGCTTTCAATTGGCACCATTAACAACATTCTGCACAAAGACCTTCACATGAGAAAACTGGCTGCAAGATGGGTGCACATCTCTTAAGCGATGATCAGAAGCAGCAGCGGGTGGCATGTTCACGCAAACTGCTCGACGAGTTTGAGCCCAATGGGCCAAAACGACTGTGTGACTTAGTGACGGGAGACGAGAGTTGGCTGACATTCTACGGCATCCCCAACAAACGCTGCAACCGCATGTGGGTTGGCCCTGACGGAGACCGACCAGTTGTTCTTCGCCCAGGATTCCAGAGTCGCAAGCGAATGTTTTCTTTTTTTTTTCAACACGCAAGGCCTTGTGGCAATTGACATTTTGCCTGAGAAATCAACAATCACTGCCTCCTACTATACCCAAGTTGTGCTCCCAAAAGTTGTAGGAAAAATCCATGAGCAGCGCCCAACCGTCAGCACCCAGAGGACCCTTCTTCTGCATGACAATGCCAGTGTCCATAAGGCGAAGGTCACCACGACCTTCCTGAGCGAGCAAGGAATCCAAGTTTTGGACCACCCACCCTACAGCCCGACTTGGCCCCATGCGACTTCTGGCTGTTCCCTGCTCTGAAGGAAAAGCTCGCTGGGCGTAAGTTTGACGGGTACAGACCTCGCCAAAGCCGTAAGATCAGAGTTGTCCGGTTCTGCCTAAAACCGACTACCAGAGGGCGCTTGAGAATTGGCGTAGGAGGCTTGAAATTTGCATTCGAGCCAACGGAGAATACTTCGAGGGGATGTAAAAGTTTCAAGTTGCTGAGATGAGAGGTACGTTTTTTAAGGGGGTGGTGACATCTTAAATTGAACAACCCTCGTAACATCGGCGGTGGGCAAACAAAAACCATCCTGATGACAGCGCAACGCCGCTAGAAACAAATTTGTCGAGTTTTAACCTTGAGTTTTAACCTTCCTTTTTTAACATCATTGACAGATATATATATATATATATATATATATATTATATATATATATATATATATATATCTACACACACACACACACACTCACACATACACATTTCAGCTGTTTTACCAATCCATTCTGCAGTGTTGTCAGTTCTCTGAGGGTTTTATGTTTTTGTTGTTGTTTTGCTCACGCTCTCTCTTTCTCTTTCTCTGTGTGTGTGTGTGTGTGTGTGTGTGCATGTGTGATGGAGTTCACAGTACAATACATATAATTATAAGGACATTATTTTGAAGCTGTGTGCATTGTCAATGTGTGCGTGTGTGTGTGTGTGTGTGTGTGTGTGTGTGTGTGCATGCATGCGTGCATGCGAAAATGAGACAGACAGACAGACCCACAGACTGACTTCAGAATTAGGTATTTGCACAGTATTACTAAACTTGTGTGGATTGTGCTTCCCTTTATCTTCATGATTTAAAATCTGACATAATTTAAAACCAGCACCGTTTGATGGGCAAGTGATTTTCTGTAGGGGGTCGGGTAAACTTTATCTACTGTAGGGGTCAGCAGGGGCAGATTATGGTGTTGACATGGGGGGGTTCTTGAAAATGGAATGTGAAGGCGCGAAGCGCCTGAGCAGTCTAGGGGGGTCCGGGGGCATGCCCCCCGTAAATTTTTTTTTCAAGGATGCAAAATGGTGCAATCTGGTGCTATCGGACATTGAAAAAGGGCTCTGTAATAACTCCAAAACAGTCAAGAAAAATGAACGATTTTAAAAGAAACATCAGTTGATGGAACATTTTGTAGTTGAGACTTTGGTTGAAAATGGCCTTTCCTGATTTTGGTGACGAAGCAACTTCTTTGATAATAACAAATTCTCATAGAGAACAGCAGCGAGCTGATACCAAACAGGTTCCAATCTTTAAGGGGAATCACCAGTGGTGTCAGTCTGACATCTTCTTTTGGTATAACCCTCTCAGTAAACCTAGGGTGACGACATCCAGTTTCGGTGTGAAACAATTGTTCAACTTTTCTATTTGTACTAAATTCTGATTGCAGACAGAAAGTTCAATGTGAATTTACCATTTATGTCACTTTCATTACCAATTCATAATTGTTTGGGCCACAATTTCTTTTTAAAACTAGTCTGTGATTTATTCAACCACATGGTTGATACAGGAAGGGTCTAGAATTCTCTCCAATGCGAGATAATTCTTTCCTTTGCATAACATCGTCTGTTATTCACAATATCGAAGTAACACATGATAAAACATTCAAATAATTAAGAGGATATCAGATTTAAAATTACTTTGCATCTTACAAATGTTTTTGCATCACAGCAAGTCATTTTAAATGTCCATCATCTTCTCATTAGAACAGTACAACAGTAATCATGCATGAAATTAAGTGGTTTGATCTTTTTCTTTTCTTGCCTTTTCTTTTCTTTTCAGAGAAACATCATAAAGCCAATATAAATTTGAGCAAAAAGTAACAAAGCTTTTCTTTTTACAATAAACAACTTGTTTGCTTTCATTTAACTCGGGCAAGAATCAATATTGTAAACAATTTCCTCCATAAAAATAGTGCAAGCTAACGCTCTATATAATAACTGTGTCACACTGACAGTGCTGCTGTTGTGGCATTACCAATTTTTTTATTTAGATCTGAACATCGAACTAAATTTTGGTCAACAAATTGTTCCTGTTTCAAGTTTGCTTCGAATCCCCATAATATGTAATACCCTTATGAAAAAACTGCTCACCTTCTGTTGCTTCAACGGATCTGAGCAGATCGATAAAAAGATGAAATTTTTCGGGAGCCTTCGGCATGAATGCCACTCAAAGTCCGCTTCGGCATCTTGACGTCAAACTAAAAGAAAGGGGCAATACTCTAAGACTCTAGTGAGAGTCATGTCCTTCTGTTTTGCGTGGCTCTTTTTACCGCATTCTTTTCAAAATAATACATGTATTACCACTCGCAAATTGTTTGAAAGTTTTGATAGAGATGAAGTCCGGCACATTTGTTTCACAAGGTTTCGAGACAGGTTGGGGTTTTTTGGGTTTTTTTTACAAGTCTTAGAGAATTAAAAAAAAACGTTTTTCTTTTTTTTTTGACAGCCGAGGGGGGGGGGGGGGGGGGGTTCCGTGCAACTGGGAAAACCCCATAAATCCGCCACTGGTCAGGTAAAAAAAACAAACAATAATGCACAATCCTGTATACGCTCTCCATGCGTGCTTGGACTGAATGAGGTGTGAGTTGGTAAGAGCAATGAAATGAAAGGACATTGACAATGGCTTGTATTTATCACCTGAACACTCCTGGAGTCACCTGCTGCATCTTAACAATGACCAGGTCACTGAACACATTTCATACAGTGAGTGGTCATTGTGTAGGGCTGTTTTTGTTCAACCTGCCACAGAGGCAGCCACATAAAAGTGCATTCTGTGCTCCATTCCATTTCATGACTTTGTCCAGCATCGTACATACGTGGGTCCTATTTTAGACACCATCTATGTTTGGTTTGCATTTCTACAGTGAATTCATTGTTCAACTGCAATACAATGTCAAGTTAAAAATGCCCATCCACAACCTGCCACACCCAGCAACAAAAGAAAACAACATTCTTTTGTTTGTTCTTCAATAAAACAAACAAAAAAATTCTGAGCCAAATTAACATTCAAAACTGTTCTACAACAATGGAGAACTCCTCACTTAGAATCTTCTACCAAAGAATCACCTGTGATTGTGTAGACTGCATGTATGTATGTGTATGTACATGTGTGTATGTGACTGAGCATGTGAAGGTTGTACATGGTGAAGACAGAGACATTGAGAGTGAGAGATAGACAGACAGACAGACAGATAGACAGGCAGAGATAAATGAAAGTGAATTGAGTACTTTGGTGAATGATTGAGAGAATAAATGAACAGATGAATTTTTAAGAGTGGATAGATCAACCTTCATACACAGTTCCTGCACAACTACAACAAACACACAAAATGCACACCAATTTTCACTTGGTTTTAATAACAGAAATGATTGCATACAAGCAACAAAAACAAATTCAAGTTTTAATAATTCAAATGGAGACTACAATGTTGCAGTTCAAAATTCATTTTTGCACCGTGATCTGAAAAAAAAATTGCAGACTGATTATCAATTTCATATAAACATTCTCATGTTGCAGACTGATAATCAATTTCATATTCTCATGTTTGTTTACACACACATACACACATGCGTGAGTATAGGCATGCGCAGGTGCGCACATGCACACACACACACAAATTGCTCAAGGTGTTCCTAAAAACAATGTTCCCTAACAGCAAAGGCATTGTGAACAGACTCACTCTCTTTCTCTCTCTTTTTCTCCCCAAACTACTCTTTTCATACAGTGACCAATTCCTTCTTGCATCTTGTAAAAATAAACAGCAAACATCTATAGCCATGAAAGTAAACCAAAGCATGAAAGGCAGAAATTTGTAAAAGTAGGGGATGGAGGAAGGGGAGTGGGGGGAGTACATCTTCCAGATGTTTGAAAACCAGAGGAGGGGGTGGACCACAGCACAGCCTCCTGTTCCCACAGTTCACACTGTACTACTGTGCAACCACTCTTTCTGCTCTTTCTAGGGGTACATTTTTTGTTCAACACATGTTTTCATTTTCAGCCGAGACCACTAAAATGAAAAAAAACATTGGGGCATTTTCTGCCGGAGAGCGGTAGAGTTTAATGCCTGATCTGAACATGGAAAAAGAAGCCTGCACACACACACACACACACACACACACACACACACACACAACACACACACACACACACTATGAGGACATAATCAGACCATCATCCAATTCATCCACTCATAGCACTGGTACAGTGACAGGCATGACAATGATGAGACAGATGAGCAGACAGCCTTCACACTAACACCCTGAATTATGTGTAGAGCTTTTTTCATGTGCCAATTCAACCTCAGTAATACAAAATGAAAAGTATCTGATCTGTTTCCAACAAAATAAGTGCAGTAGGCCTTACAAAGCATTCATGACAAAAAAACACATTGTATCTATCCTTTACCTATCTTCAGTTGTACTGGTCACTAAGAACTGGTTGCAATCTCTACAAATCAAAATAACATGATGCACAACAATATCCATGTACAGAAACTTCATGCGTTTCCTTATAATATAACTGACTATATTATGTGTGTGTGTGTGTGTGTGTGTGTGTGTGTGTGTGTGTGTGTGTGTGTGTGTACACAAATGAAAAGAAATTCAGAAAAGGCAATTAAGGAAGAGGAGTGGGCAGGGGCAATGGGTGGAGGGAGGGGTATCAAAACACACAGACAGAGGAGGGGGAAGAGAAGGGAAGCAGACAGGGGGACGGCAGGAAGGGGAATCAGGATGGGAAGATGGAGCATGGACTGACAAGCAACGACGGAGGAGGGTACAATGGTGGAGGGGAAGGGAGGGAACCAGGGGTCGGCATCTCACTTTCCAGTGAACCCCACATCATGTAAACTGCAGAGTTGTATACACTCCGGGATTGACAGTTCATACTGCTATGAACTCACATACTACATCACAATACAAGACTATTTATGACAGGAGGTTGGAAATTCACTATGACGTGAACCCACACGCTGTGTTGCAGTGTGTATCAGGAAGCTGGGCTGCACACCATGTAGTGTGAGCTCACGATGTCACACCACAAAGGTGTATCAAGGGCTGGGCAGTCCACTGTCATGTCAACAATCCATCATGCACTATGTCACACCACAAAGGTGTATCAAAGGGCTGGACAGTCCACTGTCATGTCAACAATCCACCATGCACTATGTCACACCACAAAGGTGTATCAAAGGGCTGGGCAGTCCACTGTCATGTCAACAATCCACCATGCACTATGTCACAATCCACTCCATGCACATTGCACTGCAAGCATCACTATGAACACAGTTTCCCATACAAGAGATATGATCCTATGTTCAGACAGGAGACCTAAGAAAGTGGGAAAAAGCCTAAAAATTGCCTGGGGACGATCCAGCAGGTGGAATTACACAAAAATCAAGTTGGAGTAAAATAACCCACTGCGGTGAGTTTGATTGTGATGAAAACCTCATTATCTTTTCATTACTTACATTTCAGGTTTACCGTCCATAGCAAACGGCCACCGGTTGTCTTCATCTGCTTTCATACACACACACACACACACACACACAACCCCACACACCACACCACTCCCTCTCTCTCTAAGCTGATTCATGAAATCTGTGCGATCGCCCTATGCGCCTTAAAAAAACTGAATTCGGGTTCAAACAGTAAGTGTCTAATGTTTTATGTTTCAATTCAGTCTTTACTGCATATCAATGTTGACAGCACACTTCCAACAATGCCATTCACCCAGTACTGATAGTTTTTGTAGGCTTTACAGTACTATGTGTTCTTACTGTATGTATTAGTTTATGTAGGCTTTACAGTACTATGTGTTCTTACTGTATGTATTAGTTTATGTAGGTTTTACAGTACTATGTGTTCTTACTGTATGTATTAGTTTATGTAGGTTTTACTGTACAATGTGTTCTTACTGTATGTATTAGTTTATGTAGGCTTTACAGTACTATGTGTTCTTAGTGTATGTATTCCCCTTCACCCACTATGACAGTTTATGTAGGCTTTACAGTATTATGTGTTCTTACTGTATGTATTAGTTTATGCAGGCTTTACAGCACTATGTGTCTTAGTGTATGTATTAGTTCATGTAGG
This sequence comes from Conus ventricosus, assembly GCA_018398815.1. Lineage (NCBI taxonomy): Eukaryota > Metazoa > Mollusca > Gastropoda > Neogastropoda > Conidae > Conus > Conus ventricosus. The sequence continues at coordinate 32,276 of JAFLJL010004728.1, forward strand.
CTTTACAGCACTATGTGTTCTTATTGTATGTATTCCTCTTCACCCACTGCTGAGTTTATGTAGGCTTTACAGCACTATGTGTTCTTACTGTATGTATTAGTTTATGTGGCTTTACAGTAGTATGTGTTCTTAGTGTATGTATTCCTCTTCACCCACTGCTGACTGTTTATGCAGGCTTTACAGTACTATGTGTTCTTACTGTATGTATTAGTTTATGTAGGCCTTACAGTACTATGTGTTCTTACTGTATTTATTCCTCTTCACCCACTGCTGATAGTTTATGCAGGCTTTACACTCTTCACCAACTGCTGATAGTTTATGCAGGCTTTACAGTACTATGAGTTCTTACTGTATTTATTCCTCTTCTGGATCTGGATCTGGATAGTTTACGTCGCAGGAGCCAATCAATGGCTATAAACATGACGGAACAGGGAGAGGGCAAAAATAGTTTAAAAGCCACCACTTGTCCTACAATCTTCCATTTGGTGTTAAAGGGGCCAAAAAAGGAAAAA
>JAFLJL010004728.1:33787-49042 GCA_018398815.1 Conus ventricosus
AAGGGTTTTGTAAAATTTGTGTTTTTTACCGATTTACACAGAAAGTACGACCCCAAAAATCCCCCAAAAAGGTTTTTTAGTAATACTGGGGGGAAAAAAATTTAGTAAATGTCAATCAGTCTGTGGGTCTGTCTGTCTTCCATTTTCACATGCTGCACACACATACACACACACGCACACACACGCACACACATTGACAATGCACACAGCTTCAAAATAATGTCCTTATAATTATATGTATTGTACTGTGAACTCCATCACACATGCACACACACACACACACACACACACACACACACACACACACACACACACACGAGAGAAAGAGAAAGAGAGCGTGAGCAAAACAACAAAAACCATAAACCCTCAGAGGAACTGACAACACTGCAGAATGGATTGGTAAAACAGCTGATATGTGAGTGTGTGTGTATATATATGTATATATATCCCTCCGGGGGTTGCAACCTTGCCGTGGTCGGAGGGCTTGCGTGGTCCTGTGATCCCTTAGGCTTTGCTGGCGGGGGCATCAATACTTGAAGATAGGCTGGTTTTTAAAAACTGCTTCTAGGCCTGAGAAGTCAAGATGCTGTCTGGCCTAAGCATAACGTGGTAAGGAGTTGATGCCCCTGGTAGGGCATCCCATGTCAGATAGGCTAAGGTGAGGATCCTGACTAAGAGTAACCCGCCTTTCTCCTTTTCTTGTTTTTCTGCCTTTATTTGGCCCTTTTCTATCTTCGTCTCCCCTTCAAGTCTTCTTTTCCACACTCCTTTTCTCTCTGTGGTCTCCTTAAGATCCGCCGCGTTTGCCGTGCGGTGCGACCTGTGTCGGAGGGAATGAGATCCTGGTGATTGAGAGGGCCAGCGCTCTCAACACATCACTTTGGCTCGACCTCTCCTAGACAGGAGTACACTTTGGCCCGGGTGTACTAATCGGCTCCCCTTCCTGGGCTGGGTCAAGACAGGCAGTTCCCCTGCTGGCCATGTGAACCCCTGTAGTGCTCAGCTCTCTGTCCCCGGGAGTTGAGCATGATCAGGGGGATAGGGTTAGGAGTTTCTGTTTGTCGTATATCTCTCCCGAAGCCTGGAAGGGTCAAGACATTGGTTTCTTGGCCCTGGCCCCTTAGTTGGACTCCAAGGTGGGTGGGTAAGGGAGGGATGAAACACACTAAACTAAATAATGGCTTCTTCAAAAACAATCCCCTCCCAAAAAGAGAGAAGGCAGCATCCCCTATTTCAGGGGATTTCGATACTGACAGCGATTCGGATGCGGAGTACGACAGAAGACAGGTTTTGTGGCTTCCTGGCTCGTGATGGAGGGGACGGAGCAGGAAAGACCCCTTTCAGCTCTGAGCCCTTTTGCTATCCAAAAGGGCTTCAAGGTATAGCAGGTGACCCTCGTCCATCAAGAGATTAAGAAATGGCTCGTTTCTATTCAATGTAAATCTCAAAAACAATCTGAACAGCTGCTGAAGGCAACAAAACTTGTGGACAGGGAGATCAGGGTAACTCCCCACAAACAATTGAATTCATCGAAAGGCGTGATTCGCTGCCGGGAGTTGTCTGGTGTCTCAGAGGCAGAGATCAAATCGGAGCTGGCGTCCCAGGGTGTGACGGAGGTGCACAGGGTGACGGTAAAGAAGGGTGCAGAAAGAGTGGCCACCAACACCCTCTTTCTGACATTCTGCAACCCTGTGCTGCCTCCGGTCATCAAAGTCGTTACCTGAATGTTCGTGTTCAGCTGTATGTGCCGTCCCCGCTGAGGTGCTTTAGGTGCCAGAGGTTTGGCCATGTCAGGGACCGCTGTTCTGGGCAGGAGGTATGTGGTATTTGCTGCAAGGCAACCCATGATGGCCATGTCTTGATCCGGCACATTGTGCTAACTGCGGTGGCGACCATCCCTCCTCTTCACGAAACTGTCCTCTTTGGATTCAAGAATCTGCTATACAACGCATCAAAACGGAAAAGAAGATCTCGTTTTTTGAAGCCTGGAACAGGTTGTGGGCAGTCAGACGCCGACAGCTTCTTCCTATGCTTCGGCTGTAAAGAGGGTTCCCACAGTTCCTACTCGGTCAGTCTACTGCCAGACTGATGAATTCATGTTTTCAAAGACATTGCAAGTAAGATCTGTCAGTTCTGGTGGTAGCAGTCCACCACCTTCCAACCCAAAATGAATGCCCCTGGTGGAGGCAAAAAATCCGCCACCCCTCAGACTGCCCAGCAGTCATCAACATCTGCTGCTGGGCAGATTAAAAAACCAGCACCTCCATCTCGCACTCCTCTGTCCAGTGCCTGTGCGGGCAAGGGAGTTCAACCCAGTGTGGAGATGGTGGAGATGAGGAAGAAACCTCCACCATCTCCCAAATCCAGACCTTCTCGCCTGTTGACAAGTCTGCCAGCAGTCTGTAGACCAACACACTCCAGTGAAACTAAATAACAAATTCAGTCCATTGGAAGCAGACGTTGAGGAGGAGATGACCTGATCTCTCTCCTTTTCGCCCTCTGCACCATGGATAGTACAATATTCCATTGGAATATCCGTGGTCTAAATTCCAACTTCGAGGAGCTGCAGCTTCTGTGTCAATCTCTAAAACCTTCTGTCGTGGCTCTTCAGGAAACTCAAATTCATAGCCAAAGACCTTCACTCTTTCTGGCTTTAATATTCTTTCAAAACCTGCACAACCATCCACGTTGGGACTGTCGGCGGTGTTGCCCTTCTCATACACAAAACTTTACTGTATAGTCCTGTCACTCTGTCTACCTCCCTTCAGGCTGTAGCTGCGAGAGTCACGCTCCACAAGACTGTGACAATCTGTTCTCTTTATTTACCTCCTTCTGTCCCGGTTTGTCGTCAGGACCTTGTCAGTCTGATAGGAGAACTTCCTCGACCTTTTTGCTGTTGGGTGACTTTAACGGTCACAATCCTCTTTGGGTAGTGTCAGTACGTCACCCAGAGGTCTGCTAATTGAGGATGTCCCTTTCAGACTTGGATTTGTGTTGTCTGAATGACGGATCAGCAACTTACCTCCACTCTTCCTCAGGTTCACTTTCGTGTTTAGATTTGTCGGTTTGTGACCCCTCACTGGTCCTGGACTATGAGTGGTCTGTCCATGACGATCTGCACGGAAGTGACCATTTCCCTGTCCTTCTACAACCTGTCATAACTGAACAGTCTCTGCCTCTCAACATCTAAATTATAAGAAAGGAAACTGAGATCTATTTGCAGCCACTATTTCTAAGGAATTCCAGGACACTGATTTTTTTCAGAGTCCGGACCCAGCTGAATCACTGACCAACACTTTGATCAAATGTGCTAAAGCCTGTATTCCAGTGTCTTCCGATAAACTTCAAATGCCAAAAACACCCTGGTTCGATTCAGAATGCCAACAAATTTTCCAAAGTTAGAAAACGGGCTCAGCGTCAGGTATACCAACGACCTTCGGTCCCAACGCTCGAGCCCATCAGAAACTCCGTGCTAAATCAAGACACACTTTTAAAATCAGTAAACGTCGGTCCTGGAGAAGCTTCTGCTCCAGCTGACATCAAAAACTTCCAAGAAAAAAGTGTGGAACATCATTAAGAAAATCAAAGGGAAGAACACCTGTCCCACTGTGAACCATCTCAAGTTTTCGGATTCTTTAATAACAGAGAAGAAAGCAGTTGCTAATCTACTTGCTTCAACCATTGAAAAGAATTCCTCCTCTCTAATAAATCAGCCACTTTTGTCAAAAACAAAGCCCTAAAAGAAAAATCACCCTGCAACTTTTCGTCCGACAATATGGAAGACTACAATCTTCCTTTCACGTTAAACGAGCTGAAATCTGCCTTACTTCTTGCAGCGATTCCTCTCCAGGTCTAGATGAAATTCATTATCAACTATTGAAACATCTTCCGCAAGAAGGTCTGACCATACTGCTACAAGTATATAACTATGTGTGGACTACAGGGTTCTTTCCACCCTCTTGGCGGAAAGCCCTCATTATTCCCATACCCAAACCTGGAAAAGATCTTTCTAACCCTTCAAACTACCGTCCCATAGCTTTGACCAGCTGTGTCTGTAAACTGATGGAGAAAATGGTCAATGCTAGGCTCATGTGGAAACTCGAAACCGATGGCCTTTTGGCGAAAGAACAGTGTGGTTTCCGCAAACATCGGTCTACAGTTGACCATTTGATTCGTCTGGAATCTCACTTCGGAATGCCTTTCTGAATAAACAGCATGCAGTTGCCATTTTCTTTGACTTGGAGAAGGCCTACGATACTACCTGGAAGTCGGGGATACTTCATGATCTCCACGATCTGGGTTTTCGAGGTCATCTTCCGCTTTTTATTCAAAATTTTTTGGCAGAACGACAGTTTTCAGGTCCGGGTTGGCACCACTCTCTCTGATGTCCACGAGCAGGAGTTGGGTGTTCCCCAGGGGAGCATACTGTCTCCTGCCCTCTTTAGTATTAAAATCAACAACATTGTTCAATCAGTTCAGCAGGGTTCAGACTGCTCATTGTTTGTGGATGATTTTGCTGTCTACGCAACTGGAAGCCTGTACCCGAGTGTCCAGCGCAGGCTCCAGCTTTGCGTAGATAAAATCCATCGGTGGGCGGATGAAAACGGTTTCACCTTTTCTCCAACAAAGACGCAGTGTATTCACTTCCATAATTTCCGTCAGTTTTTCCCAGATCCTGAACTTCAAGTAGGGAAATCTCCCATTCCAGCTGTTAAAGAGGCCAAATTTCTGGAGTCATTTTTGACCAAAAACTTAACGTTCTCAGCCATATAAAAACCTCAAAACTGCTTGCCAGAAAGCACTGAATATTCTGCGGGTCGTAGCGCACACTGACTGGGGCGCTGATAAGAAAACTTTGTTGCACCTCTACAGAGCCTTGGTCCGTTCCAAACTGGACTACGGTTGTGCTGTCTACGGCTCTGCAAGATCGTCTTACCTCAAACTCTTGGACCCTATCCACCATCAAGGGCTTCGTCTCTGTCTTGGAGCGTTCCGCACCACCCCTGTGTACAGCCTGTACGCAGAGGCGGGTGAACCTTCATTGTCCAACCGCAGCTGAAACTGTCTTTAAATTATTATATCCGACTGTTCTCAGAACCGCAGAATCCTGCCTATGACTGTGTCTTTGACCCTCCGTTCCAAAGTAAGTTCGAAAACAACCCGAAATGTATTCCGCCGTTTGGTCTTCGTATGCAGCCTCACGTGCGGAATGCAGGTCTAGACCTAGGAGTTGTGTCGGATTTTCCAAGTTTCCGGATCAAGCTCCGTGGACCTTTTTCACACCAGAGATTCGTTTCGATCTTGCAGCTTTTCATAAGAGTCTACCAGCTCTCTGGCGTACAAGGCGTTGTATGCTGAGCTCTGTTCGAATTCCCATCCTATCAAAAAGTTTTAAACCGACGGTTCCAAGTTTGAAGAGGGAGTGGCCTGTGCAGCCTACTGCCCTGGGCTCCTTCTCAGATACTGTTGGAACATATACATTCAGATGCTTCTGTCTATTCTGCTGAACTTACTGCTCTGGTTTTAGCTTTGAAGATAATCTCACATTCTTCAAAGAGGACTTCTGGTTCTGTCGGATTCGCTGTCAGCTTTGGAGGCCATAGCTGGCCGCAACCTTCAGCATCCAGAACTTTTACTTTTTTTTGAACTTTTTAGCAAGTTGAAGGCGACGGTTACAACATTACTCTTGCTTGGGTTCCTGGTCATGTTGGCATTGGCAGGAACGAAATGGTTGATCGTTTAGCCAAGAACGCCACAAGAGAGAAACTGTCCAACACTTATATCCCCTGCTCAGATGTGAAACCCAAAATTAATGATTATGTGAGAGACCTCTGGCAGGAGGATTGGAACACACAGACGAGTAACAAACTCTTTCAGATCCGTCCAAACCTTAAGGAATTCCTCCCATCCACGTCGGGAGGTCGTAAAGAGGAAACGGTTCTGTGCCGGCTGCACACCGGCCATTCGTATTTTACCCATGCTTACCTTTTAAAGAGTGAAGAAGCTCCGTGGTGCATTCCATGTCATGCGCCACTCACAATGAAACATGTTCTTTTAGAGTGTTGGGACTTGCACGATGTGAGACACAAACATTTTACAGCGGGTCCATGAAGATCCTGTTTTAGGATGTCCCGCCTGATGTGATCCTTGAGTTTTTGAGAGAGATTAACATTTTTCATCTGATTTAAGATTTTACGGAAGAAAGATTTTTAACAAAGTTTCTGGTGCGTTTGTAGACGATGTCATTTAACGAGATGTATGAAAGGTTTTTTTTTTTTTTTTTATTTATTTATTTTTTTTTATATATATGACTGGTGAGTTGATTTTACGTGGTGACAGCCCTGATATGGCCCTTTGCGGTCGGCTGGGCTATAAGCAACATTAGCTTATCTTATCTCATGTATATATATATATATATATAATATATATATATATATATATTATATATATATATATATATATATATATACATATATATATGTATATATATATATGTATATATATATATGTATATATATATATATATATTATATATATATATATATATATATATATATATATATATATATATATATAACCTGTCAGAATTCACAGGTTACTAAGGTTTTAGGCAATTTTAGTATGTCTAAAAAAATGAAAAAAGAAAACTTTCATTAGTGACTTTTGAGGTAAAGACATTTACTGCCTTCCACAAGTATTGTTCTATATGTCTTGTTATTTAGCCGGTTTTAGTATTAAGACACTTTTTATTTTTACCTGTTTGGCCACTTCCTGTTGACTGATCTCTTCTACAAATGTGCTGAGTCTGACAGACAGGTTGGGGAAACGCTGTGTGTGGCTTGGGGGTGCTAATCCAGGTTTGTTACTCTAAGTATGAAATTATGCTTCTATATCTTTATACCAACTGACTCTTTTCCTTTAGAATTGCCGTATATTTTCTATGCTGTCGGCTGGATGGCATTGATTTTTGGTGGATTTTCCTTATAAGAATTGCACTTGGCTTTAGCTGTTATACTTTGAGTTGTTAGAATCTTAGGCCCGCATGTTGAATTAAGTTTAAACTTAGCTGTATTATTTGAAGGTGAGTTCAGGTTATTTATTATTCACTGTTGCTTGAGAATGTGGTTCACACCACATTGTTTCAGAAACATTTTTGAGAGATTGTGTTTTAGACCACAGGGTCCTAAATAAATCTCATTTTCCTTTGTTCTTGCAGTAAAATAGTGTTTGTCACATCACATGGTTTTAGTAGAGGAAATGTCTACATCTCATGTTCTTTGTGTATTAATCATGGTACATGTGCTAAGTTTGGTACATGGTTCTTTGTGTTTTAAATCATGGCACATGGGTTAAGTTGGTACATGGTTCTTTGTGTTTTAATCATGGCACACGTGTTAAGTTTGGTGCATGGTTCTTTGTGTTTTAATCATGGCACATGTGTTAAGTTTGGTACATGGTTCTTTGTGTTTTCTTCTTCTTCCTAAAATACTGGTTCACTCAAAAACGAGTAGGTCACCAGTGCGCATGTTAAAAAGTAAAAATAAAATATCATAAAATCGTGCGACTCAGACTGTTGGTCCCTGGAGCAAATTTGGCAACAAGGGGTCGCACTCGATATTCAAGAAGTTAAAAAGCAATGGCCAAATTCAGGCCCAGATAACAGTAAAATATCTGGGGAAGTTGAAATAGAAAATCGTCAATATGCAGATCTCAAAATTGTATCAATTGTTTTTTAAATGAGACTGCATTTGTGGCAATCTTGATGGCACCCGGCAGTGAGTTCCACAGCCGTACAGAACTAGGATAAAATGAATGTAAGTGGCTGTCAATATTTGATGCAGGTATGGTATAACATTGACCGCCTCTCCTTGTGCTACTTTTATTCAATACTAGTTGTTCCATTGGAATATCAATTAGTTTAGCTCTGCCTGGCACATGTGTTCAGTTTGGAGAAGTTTTCCTTAAATTTCAGAGGATGTTTTATTTTTGCTTTCTCAGTTGAAAAGAAAAAATACTTGCTTTCAAAGATGATTGTTATCCTAAAATTATTTTATTTAATATTAGTGTCAACTTAGAGACTGATTTTAATCAAAATGGCAATGGTAGTATGAAATTGGTTTTATGGGGACATCTGTTGGAAACCTGGGACTAGTGGGAGAGGAATGATTGATCTGGCTTGCTGCCTAGTGGTTCAGTTGGATGACTGATAAAGGACGTAAGCAGATTTGCCGCCATGGTCAGGTGGCCAATTGATAGCGAAGAGCTGTCAGTATGTTGGTATGCAACTCACTGTATTCAGTTTAACATTGGATCGGATCAAAGTGTGTTTGGCATTACCATAACCAGGGTCAAGTGGATTTGAGCTTGATAAGATCACTACTACTTTATTAGTGATGCATTGTCCCTCATTGTGTGTTTCCTAGTTGAGATGTTGCTGAAGGTCTTTGAGGCTTTTGGTTTGGCCATTGTTATTTTTTGTGTTTTTCACACATGTATAGTCCCGTGCAGATTTTTATGTTTTGTATTCTTTTGCAGTGCCCCTTTTGAGTTGCCCACTACTTTCTTCTTCTCTCTGTCACAACCTAAAGTTCTTTTGTCACTAATCACATGAAATTTGAATCAGTCCATGTTTTAGGTTAATATTGTTGTTTGGATTTTTGTCTATTTAAATTGTTAATAAAAAATTGGAGTATAATCGTACAGTCAGAGTTTGGGTTATTTGTGGTCTGGGTCTGTGCGTTTAGGAACCTGGGTTACATAGATGGATATAGATATAAATATGTGTACAAGAATAAAAGCAACAGCCTTTTAATGTCTTCAGATTTTTTAAAAAATTTTTTTGCAGGTAATCAGTTTTGTCAAGTCAAGGTACAATGATAGCAGCTTCATATCAAGTAAACTGACATATTATTCATGGTGAATTCCTATTCAGTAAAATCAGGTACTTCCTATTCAGTAAAATCAGGTACTTCCTATTCAGTAAAATCGGGTACCTTGAGGTCATGCTGACACCTGCTGCATGCAAGGCAAAATACATGCACTCATAGGCCAACACACACCACACACACACACACACACACACACACACACACACACACACACACACACACACACACACACACACACACACACACATGCAGGCATCATGCACACACGCATACACACACACACACTCGCACACACACACATGCACACATGCGCGCGGCGCACACACACACACACGCATCATGCACACACCCATGCACACACACACACACACACACACACACACACACACACACACACACACACACACACACACACACACCACACTTCACAGAGGGAGAGAAAGAGTAAACGGGAGTGAGTAGAGAGTGAGAAAGAGAGAAGGGGGGGGGGGGTGATAGAAGAGGGTGGGGGGAGTCGAAAAAGAAAGAAAAGGCATGGGGTTTATGGAAAACGTGAAGATTCTGGAAAACAGGAAGATTTTCTTCTTCTTCTTCCAGATGGGGATGTTTAACCTGCCCCGTGCCCACAGTCTTCACGTAGACTATTCTGGCACACAGTTGCATGCATTGTGTATTTTCATGTAGCCGGTACTCACCCGTCTTAGGACATGAGCATCGGATCTTTAGAGTCCGTGTATGATCTTAGTGCATGTGACACAGACTAGACCTCGGTTTATAGTCCCATCCGAACGACTATAGGGGAATGGAGTCAGAACCAATGTTAACTCCGAGGGAAAAATCCCCCTAACCGAAATTCGAACCCGCAACCCCAGGATCACGAGTCCGGCGCTCTACCCACTGAGCTATCCGGCCCTTAACCTTCATTTCTCTATTTTCAAGGATCTTGCATTTGTTCATTATGGGTTACAGATTGTGGAGATACTACTTTCATTTCCGACATACGGGTTGTTTATCCCAGCATGCCTTGCTTGTTTATCCCAGCATTCATTTACGCTAACGAACTCGCCAAGGTAAATAAATGTGTCGTCTGTCTCATCATCATCTGGGCTCATGTTTTGACGTCGTACGAACGATCATTACATGGTGGCAGCGGTAAAGTATTGAAGAACAAGTGACAGATAAACGGTGAACACTGGTAAGGTCGTCTTTTGTATTATTATTGTAATATTCATTGACAATTCCGTATCGAAAGAATCGTAAGTGAAGTCAAGTATACAGAGCAAAAGAATGGCCCCCATTCAAGGCGCCGGATACTGGATAGTTTTGATTTTTCACGCCCTCAGATATGGCCTGAATGGAAACAGCGTTTCCTTAGATTTCGTCAAGCATCAAAACTCGAACGAGAAGAGCAAGCAGTTCAAGTCAGCTCTCTCATTTACACGATGGGGCAGTGAAAGTGAAAGACTTTTAACTTCGTTCAACCTCTCTGAAGCAGAAGCTCAGAATTTCAATGTTGTACTGGCCAAGTTTTGATAGCCATTTTGTTCCGAAACGAAACATTATACATGAAAGAGCCCAGTTCTATGCACGATCACAGGTGCGGGAGAAAGCATTGAAGCTTATCTACGCAGTCTGTTTGAACTTTCAGAGCATGCAAGCTTTCCAGATCGAGAAGACGCTATTAGAGACAGACCAGTGCTTGGAGTTCTTGACGCTGAGCTATCAGAAAAGCTACAGCTACAACCAGGTTTGAAACTTGAAGAAGCAGTACAACAGGCACGCCAGTTTGAACTTGTGAAAATTCAGCTGAACGAACAAAGGCAGTCTCAGAAGATAGAATAGATGCAGTGGGACACAGAAGAGCAGCAAGAAGTAGAGGCCAAGGTAGTTACAGAGGTTTTCAAGGCAGCAGAGGCCGTGGTAACCAGAGAGGAGCTACACGAGGCTATAGAAATTATGGATCAGGTCCTGCCAGTGCAGCTGGAGGAGGATTTCCAAACTGTACAAGATGTGGAACGTTCACACAGCAGAAATGACAATTGTGCTGCAAGAGGAAACGTTGCAGAGCTTGTTCAAAAATGAATCATTTTGCAGCATGTTGTCATAGCAGTTATGGCAAACAAACTGTCAGCTGAGTTGAAGAAGAAGAAGAAAAGGAAGAATATTTTTTAGGCTCCATTGGCAAAGATGAGTCTCCTTGGCTCACTACACTACGTTTCAATAACAGAGATGTAGTCTTCAAAATTGACACAGGAGCAGATGTGTCGGTGATGTCAATCCAGGAATTCAGAAAATTCAAACCACAACCAAAGTTACGTCCAACAAAGGCTGCTCTTCATAGTCCAGGTGGTTGCATTGATTGTGAAGGACTGTTTGAAACAGAAGCTAGTAAGTAGTATCCATGACAAGCAGTACCCATTGAAAATTTACGTTGTCAACGCAAAGACGGATAACCTGCTGAGCCGAGAAGCAGTGTCAAGAATGGACTTGTGAAGAAAATTGACTTAATCAGTGATCCTTTCAGTGACATGAATGAATCACCAGTAGACTGTCCTCCAGTCAAAATTATTCTCAAGGACAATGCTGAACCGTACAGTCTAAACACAGCAAGAAGAATTCCCATACCATTGGTTGACAAAGTCAAAGAAGAGTTGAACAAGATGCAAGAAAAAGGCATAATTGAAGAGACCACCGAACCTACAGACTGGTGCAGTCCAATGGTTCCAGTCTTGAAGAAGAAAACAAACTCAGTCAGAATCTGCACTGATTTCAAAAGGCTAAACATGGCAATCAAAAGAGAACGCTATATGATTCTTACGATAGAAGATATACTTCACAAGCTTGAAGGATCAGTCATTTTCAGTCGACTTGATGCAAGATCCGGATTTTGGCAAATCCCATTAGATCCTTCCACTGCCAAACTCACAACCTTCATCACACCAGAAGGAAGATTCTTCTAAAAAGACTTCCATTTGGCATCAGCTCAGCCCCAGAAATTTTCCAAAGAACAATGGAGAACATTCTGAAAGATGTCGACAATGTCATTTGTTACTTTGATGACATTATGGTGCACAGTAAGAGAGAGGAGGATCATGCTGAGATTTGGACAGAGTCATGAAGAAAATAGCAGGAGCCAACCTGAAGCTCAACGAAGGGAAGTGTGAATTTAGAAAGAAAGAAACTGAGTTTCTGGTCACATCATATCCAAGGAAGGAGTCAAGCCTGACCCAGCAAAAGTTGCTGCAGTCCAGAACATGCCAGATCCCAGCAACATCACAGAACTTCGACGGGCACTGGGATGATAAACTACATTGGAAGATACATTCCAAATCTGTCAACCATCCTGCGCCCAGTAACTGAGTTGCTTGAAAAGAACCAGCACTGGACATGGGCAGCTCCACAGGCGGAAGCGCTCAAGACAGTCAAACAGTTACTGTCAAAAACACCAACACTGGTCTTCTACCATCCATCAAGACCAACAGTTTGTAAGTGCAGATGCAAGTTCATATGGCTTGGGTGGTGTACTTCTCCAACAACATGAAGATGAACTAAAGCCTGTCGCTTACTGTTCAAGAACTCTCCACACCAACAGAACGCAAGTATGCGCAGGTTGAAAAAGAATGCTTGGCAGCTGTTTGGGCCTGTGAAAAATTCCAGAGATATCTGGTAGGACTTCCTGCCTTCACGCTTCAAACAGATCACAAACCATTGATTCCCATGATCAACAAAAAAGATCTTCAGGACACACCCATCAGGTGTCAACGCATGCTGATGCGTCTGATGCGATTCAGTGTAGAAGCTGTCTACTTCCCAGGAAAAACACTCATTGTGGCTGACACTCTCTCAAGAAGTCCCCAAGAGCAAACTGAAAACACAGAAGTGAATCAGCTGATAGAAGACACAGAAGCACATGTTAGCTCTGTAAGACTGTCTTGGGAAGCAACAGACGGTTGAAAGAAATCGCAGCAGAAACTGATAAAGATCCTCTCTTCAAGAAAGCTCTTCAGTACACACGAGAAGGATGCCCAAGTACCTTGCAGATGTGGAAGAAGGTCTTCATGACTTATATCAACTGCACAATGAACTCAGTGAACATGAAGGACTTCTTGTACGAGGAGCCGCATTGTCATTCCTCAAGTCTTGAGAGATGATGTTTTGTCAAGAATACATGATGGACATCAGGGCATTACAAAATGCAGAGAGAGAGCAAATTCATCTGTGGTGGCCCAACATCAACAAGCGCATTAAGCAAGCAGTAGAGAACTGTAAACACTGTGAAGAACGAAGGCCAGCTCAAAGAAAAGAACCACTCATCACAACGACGTTGCTTGAATCGTCCCTTTCAAAAGGTGCTGCTGATATCTGCAACTTCAAAGGACACAACTACATAGTCCTGGTGGATTATTTCTCAAGATACCTTGAAATAGAATATCTTCCACAAATCACCACTGAAGCAGTAGTTGGAAGACTGAAAAATATGTTTGCACACCATGGAATATCGAACTCCTTGTCACGGACAATGGAAGACAGTTTGGTTTCAACCGAATTCCAGAAATTGCTGCAAGCTGGGGATTTGACCAACAAAAACATCCAGCCCTTACTATCCTCAGTCAAATGAGAGGCCGAGCGTGCAGTACAGACAGCAAATAAAATCCTGAGTCAGAGTGATCCATCTCTTGCACTTCTGACTTACCGTGCAACACCAAACTTCAGCAACAGGAAAAAGCCCAGCAGAACTCTTGAATTGGTAAGGAATATCAGAACTACTCTCCCAACACTTCCTTCTAAACCTGAACCCCAGTACCACAACAGAGCATCAGTTGAGAACAAAGACAGCAGAGCAAAGAAACGGAATCAAAGACCTACAACAGAGAAATGGTGCACATCAGCTTCCAGATCTTCACCCAGGTGACATTGTGCTACAGAAATTGGACAGAGAGAGAGAGGGAAGAATCCAGCAGTCGTGAAAGAAAAGATTGCTCCAAGATCTTACCTGATCCAGACATCCACAGGACAGTTTCGGAAAACAGACGTTAACTCAAGGTCACCAGAAACCGCCAGCTCACGTCTGAAGATGAAGTCCCAACCGAACCTCAACAACTGTGACAGGATCCCATTATCCACAGTCCCTTACGTCGGATCACAAGTTGCCAATGTCCCTTACCCACACAATTCCAAACTCCCAAAGTTACATCAGTACCCAGTCACAGAACAGATAGATCTTCAACAGTTAACACTCCTGTGGCAGCCAGGTTCCACGAAGACGGCAGTCCAGATGTCCTCGCATCCGATGGTGCCAGCAGAGGTACTCCTTGCAGCAACGGTGGTCCTGTGACGTCTACTCCTGGACAACCTCCAGTAGGGGACCAGCCAAACTTCAGTTCCAGCAAGCCCGTCAACGCCTGGTGAACGAGAAGTCAAGACACACGCAGTTGTCGAGTTGTCAAGAAGCCAGCCCGTTTTCAGAACTGAAGACTCTATAATGCATGCAGTTTCCCGCTTGAAGAAAGGAAAAGGGGAAGTGACTGTGTTGTGTTGTTTAATTTAATTGCATGGTTTTGTTTTTGTTTGAATTTGAGTTGAACTGAGACCACAACAAGATACAGACACATGTTTTGTTTGAGTTTGAGTTGAACTGAGAACCGCAACAAGATACAGACACACGTTTTGTTTGAGTTTGACTTTGAGTTGAACTGAGACCGCAACAAGATGCAGACACAAGCAGCAAGTTAGAACTATTGAACTGTTCTCTACCTCCTGGGACTTTTAGATATGCATGCCATCATTTTGATTTTGTCAAATCTCAATGGAGGGGAGATGTGGAGATACTACTTTCATTCCGACGTACGGGTTGTTTATCCCAGCATGCCTTGCTTGTTTATCCCAGCATCTTTACGCTAACGAACTCGCCAAGGTAAATAAATGTCGTCTGTCTCATCATCATCTGGGCTCATGTTTTGACGTCGTACGAACGATCATTACACAGATGATTGCCGATGTTTATCAGAATAGCCGTTACTTACAGCTATAAGGCCCAAAAGGTTTTTCCTCTTTATGAATATCTCACTCTATTCAAGATAAACTGGGAGTATGTCTATATGCTTTGCATCTGTTTCTTTTAACGGGACTTGCTGGCTGGATACCCCCCCCCCCCGCCCCCCCCTCTCTCTCTCTCTCTCTCTCTCTTTCTTTCTTCTTCTTCTTCTTCTTCTCTCCTTCTTCCTTAAAAGCCGGTGCACTCAAAATAGTAGGTAACTAGCGTGCATTTAAAAAAAAAAGAATGCGACTCAGTCTGTTGGCCCCTGGAGCAAACTTTGCAACAAGTGGTCGCACAGATTTTTGTCAAAAGCTTTACGTACCGACTGAA
>JAFLJL010004729.1:0-15672 GCA_018398815.1 Conus ventricosus
GTGATGAGGTGTAGGGTGGAGAGGTGTTTGGGGTAGAGGGGAGGAAGGTTGTGTGTGGGGTAAGGTGGAGGTGGTTGGGGGGTGGGGGGAGAGGTGTTTGGGGTAGAGTGGAGGGTGTTCTGCTGTGTGGAGGTAGAGGTGGAGAGGTGTTTGGGTAGAGGTGGAAGGTGTTTGGGTAGGTGGAGAGTGTTTGCACTGTGTGGGGTAAGGTGGAGAGGTGTTGGGGTAGAGGTGGAAAGGTGTTTGGGTAGAGGTGGAGAGGTGTTTGGGGTAGAGGTGGAGAGGTGTTTGGGTAGAGGTGGAGGTGTTTGCACTGTGATGGGGTAGAGGTGGAGAGGTGTTTGGGGTAAGAGGTGGAAAGGTGTTTGGGTAGAGGTGGAGAGGTGTTTGGGGTAGAGGTGGAGAGGTGTTTGGGGTAGAGGTGGAAGGTTTGGGGTAGAGGTGGAGAGTGTTTGGGGTAGAGGTGGAGAGGGTTTTGGGTAGAGGTGAGAGGTGTTTGGGGTAGAGGTGGAGAGGTGTTTGCACTGTGATGGGGTAGAGGTGGAAAGGTGTTTAGGGTAGAGGTGGAGAGGTGTTTGGGGTAGAGGTGGAGAGGTGTTTGGGGTAGAGGTGGAGAGGTGTTTGCACTGTGATGGGGTAGAGGTGGAAAGGTGTTTGGGGTAGAGGTGGAGAGGTGTTGGGGTAGAGGTGGAGAGGTTTTGGAGTAGAGTGGAGAGGTGTTTGCACTGTGATGGGGTAGAGGTGGAGAGGTGTTTGCACTGTGATGGGGGAGAGGTGGAAAGGTGTTTGGGGTAGAGGTGGAGATGTGTTGGCACTGTGGGGTAGAGGTGGAAAGGTGTTGGCAATGTGATGGGGTAGAGGTGGAAAGGTGTTGGCAATGTGATGGGGTAGAGGTGGAGAGGTGTTTGGGGTGGAGGTGGAGAGGTGTTTGGGTACAAGTGGAGGGGTGTTTGCACTGTGATGGGTAGAGGTGGAGGGGTGTTGGCACTGATGGGGTAGAGGTGGAGAGGTGTTTGGGTACAGTGGAGAGGTGTTGGCCCACTGTGATGGGGTAGAGGTGGAAAGTGGTGGCACTGATGGGGTAGAGGTGAGAGGATGTGCAGAGGAAGATAGAGGCAAAAACAGGAGCAAAGAGGCTCTGCAGCCAGCCAAAGTAGACGCAGATGAAATGAGGTGGAGTGGCCTGTCTTCCCTTAATCAGCTTTCACACAGAAATGTACACGCTCATTCCAGAAACCCTTTGCGGTCGGCTGGGCTATAAGCAACATTATCTTATCTTATCATTCCAGAAACACTCACACATGACATGTATATATATATATACAGGTGAAAAGCCAGCAGCACATGGCTGCAGACAGAGCGGGTCTCGCGAGGCCAAAACTGCTGAAAGTTTTACTTTTTTTTGCAGTTTCAGTGTTCGCTGAGTGGTTGTCCATTCAGACAGCACGCAAACTTGTCGACTGTCATTGAAAACCTCAGAACATGAGGAATAAAAAGAAGTATGTCAGTTTTGAGCAATGAAAACCTCAGAACCTAGGGAATGAAATGAAGTATGTCAGTTTTGAGCAATGAAAACCTCAGAACATAAGGATTGAAATGAAGTATGTCAGTTTTGAGCAATGAAAACCTCAGAACCTAGGGAATGAAATGAAGTATGTCAGTTTTGAGCAATGAAAACCTCAGAACCTAGGGAATGAAATGAAGTATGTCAGTTTTGAGCAATGGAAACCTCAGAACCTAGGGAATGAAATGAAGTATGTCAGTTTTGAGCAATGAAAACCTCAGAACCTAGGGAATGAAATGAAGTATGTCAGTTTTGAGCAATGAAAACCTCAGAACATAAGGATTGAAATGAAGTATGTCAGTTTTGAGCAATGAAAACCTCGGAACCTAGGGAATGAAATGAAAGTATGTCAGTTTTGAGCAATGAAAACCTCAGAACCTAGGGAATGAAATGAAGTAAGTCAGTTTTGAGCAATGAAAACCTCAGAACCTAGGGAATGAAATGAAGTATGTCAGTTTTGAGCAATGAAAACCTCTGAACATAAGGATTGAAATGAAGTATGTCAGTTTTGAGCAATGAAAACCTCAGAACCTAGGGAATGAAATGAAGTATGTCAGTTTTGAGCAATGAAAACCTCAGAACCTAGGGATTGAAATGAAGTATGTCAGTTTTGAGCAATGAAAACCTCAGAACCTAGGGAATGAAATGAAGTATGTCAGTTTGAGCAATGAAACCTCAGAACCTAGGGAATGAAATGAAGTATGTCAGTTTTGAGCAATGAAAACCTCAGAACCTAGGAATGAAATGAAGTATGTCAGTTTTGAGCAATGAAAACCTCAGAACCTAGGGATTGAAATGAAGTATGTCAGTTTTGAGCAATGAAAACCTCAGAACCTAGGGATTGAAATGAAGTATGTCAGTTTTGAGCAATGAAAACCTCAGAACCTAGGGAATGAAATGAAGTATATGTCAGTTTTGAGCAATGAAAACCTCAGAACCTAGGGATTGAAATGAAGTATGTCAGTTTTTGAGCAATGAAAACCTCAGAACCTAGGAATGAAATAAAGTATGTCACGTTTGATCATTTTCTTGCCTGTAATTTTCATTGGCAATGAATGCCACAGAGTGAACTCTTGTAACACGTTTTCTCCATATTTTTCCTTATTGCAGCATTAAAACAAAGTAGCATAAAGTAAGAAATGAACAGGAGGCATTGTATACTTTTCGTACATGTTATTTGAGTGTCCAAAACTTTTGCTGTGTGGAAAACTTTGGCTTTCAAAATTTGGACAAAACACAACTGGCGTTCTTTCCGTGTCTGGGCAGACATGAAATTTTGATGAATTTTCAGTCATAAAAGTGTTGTGACCACAGAAAATATGCAACAATTGTCTATATATAGTGTTAATGGCATTCATCACAGAGAATGAAACAAGTAAAAAGAGCAAGATTTAAAACAAGTCTGAATACAGTAGAATGGTAGTTCATCCAAAATCTACAGAGATTAAGATTGATATAAAAGAAAGGAACTGTTTAGATGGGGCAGGCGTCATTGCCTCTTTGCATGGTTGCAAACTTCTACAAAAAATATCCAAAGCATTGACTTGACTTGACTTGACTTGATCCCTTAGACGTCGGTCCGTGGGGCACCCCTGAAGCAGTGACAACCATCCTTCTCCATTCCTCTCTGTTCTCTGCCCTCCGCAATGTATTTCTCAGCCGCAGGCCTGTCCACTCCGTGATGTTATCCTCCCATCTTTTCCTTTGTCGACCTCTTCGCCGTTGTCCTGTACTGTGCCCTGCATGATTGTCTTGGCAAGGCCTGTTGATCGTGTGATGTGTCCATACCATTTCAATTTACGTCTTTTTTACTGAGATTAGGAGATCGACATATGGACCAATTTCATTCTCGATGCGCTTTTTAACTTCCACATTGCTGATGTGATCTCTGTATGAGATGCCAAGGAGTCGTCTGAAGCACCTCATTTCCATTGTTTGGATCTTTTTCTCAAGGTCTGTTTTTCAACGTCCATGACTCACAAGCGTATAAGAATATCGCCATGACTAAGGATCGCATCAGTCTAATCTTTGAGCTGATGGAGATGTTTTTGTTTCTCCAAAGAGGCGTTAGCTTAGATAGCGTGGCTGTGGTCTGAGCGACTCTTAGAATGATTTCAGGTCTTGATCCTTCATCTGAGATTGTTCCCCCCAAGTACTTAAATGTTTTGACTGGCTCAAGCTTTTTGCTGTTGATGGTTATGTCTTGGGTAATGCCGATTGGGTTGTTAGTCATGACCTTTGTCTTTCCGCACTTATTTGCATACCATAATCAGCAGAGGTGTTGTTGAGTCTGTTGATCAGGTGCACTAGCTCTTGTTCGTTTCCAGCTAGTCCATCTATGTCATGGGCAAAACGGAGGTTGGTGATGGTTCTCCCTCCAATATTTACGGTTCCTTCATGGTCTTCTAGCGCATCGGTCATAATTCTCTCAAGGAGGACATTGAAAAGTGTAGGGGAGAGTAGACAGCCCTGTCGCACTCCAACGGTAGTTCGGAACCACTCGCCTATGTTGTTACCGAAGAAAACGGCACTGGTGGCTTTATTGTAGAGGCTTTAAATAATTCTGATGAGGTTGGCATTGATGTTGAAGAGTTTCATTGTTGCCCAAAAATGCTTCGTGCCACACTCGGTCGAAGGCCTTCTTGAAGTCTATGAATACGTGGTACAGATGTTGTTGGTGTTGGTTGTACTCTCACACAGTATTCTTAGATTGAATATCTGCTCTATGGTACTTCGTCCTGGCCTGAACCCGCCTGTTCTTCAGCGATGATCTTTTCTGCTTGTGGGTTCAGTCTATTCAGGATTACTTTCAGCATAACTTTGCTTGGGTGACTGAGAGGCTAATCGTGCGATAATTTTGGCATTGCTGTAGGTTGCCTTTCTTTGGCAACGTGATGATAAGTGACTGCGTCCAGGGAGTAGGCCATTCCCCGTTTCCCAGATTCTGTTGCATATTGCAAGTAACATGTCCACCATTGGATCTCCTCCTGCCTTGATCAATTCTGCCGGTATGTTGTCAACACCGGGCGATTTTCCTGCTTTCATTGATGATAAGGCTCTAATGATTTCATCGCGTGTTATATTATCCTTGCTGTTATTTGTTGGGTTTCCGGCGCGACAAGGGTTTGATGGATTTCCCTCAGCGTTGTGCGAGTAAAGCTCAGAACAGTATTCTGTCCATCGTTGTAGTATCTTTTCATCATCGTTGAGACATTTACCGTTTTTGTCATGGATCGTTGTTGTCTTGGCTTGTTTCTTTCCCGTTAGGTCCTTGACATTTTTTAGGCTGCTTTGCTGTTGTTGTTTTTCAGATTATTATCAATCTCTTGGCATTGGTTGTCAATCCAAGTTTCCATTGCTGCCTTCATCTCAGTTTTAACCTTCTTGTTAGCATTATTGTATTCTCTTTTTCCTTCTGGGTTGTTCTTTTTGTTTTTCAATTCCCGACGTTTGTCACAAAGTTCCAGAATTTTGTCGGTGACCCATGGATTCTTCTTCGGCCGATGTTTGCCAAGCACTTCTGCTGCTGTTTCTGTGACAGCTTTGTTGAAGGAGTCGGTGAAGGATTCTATGTTGATGTCTTCGTTTGCCAGGACAAGTAGAGGTGCAAATTTTCCTCCAATATTTGCTTGAAATGCTTCCTTTATGTTAGGGTCTTTTAGCTTCTCCAGATTGAACTTTAGCCTGATGTTTCCTTTCTTTTTGTTGTTTTTGAGGCGGAGTGCGAATGTCCCTGAGGACCATTTCGTGGTCGCTTCCAATGTCTGCTCCAGGGAGCTTCTGGTTCTGGCAATGTTGACACTCGATTGGAAGCGTTTTAAACCCTGATGTAATCGATTTGATTGTGATACAATCCTCCAGGACTAAGCCATGTTATTCTCCTGGACATCTTGTGTGGACCGAAGGTGTTCGTTATCTTCAGGTTGTTTGACTTTGCAAATTCCAGGGGTCTCAGTCCTCTCTCATTTGTTAGAGTGTTTTCAATAGGGTCCACATTGTCTTTCCAGTCTTTGCACGAGTCTTTTCCGATCTTAGCATTCCAGTCACCTTGTACCACCATGATATCTTTTTGGGTATTTCGTCGAGCGCTTCCTGTACCTGGCCATAGAATTCTTCGACTTCTTCGTCGCTTTTAGCCGAATGTGGGGCGTACCCTGTAGGATGGTGATGTTGAATGGCTTTGCCCTCAGACGTAAGGTCATGATTCGACTTGAGACCGGTCTGCAAGCCATTACACTATTGATTGTGTTCTTGTTGACTAGAAACCCTACCCCGTGTTCGTGATAATCTCCTGCCACTGTAGTAGAATTTGTGGCCTTCTGGGGTGGTTTATCTCTCCGAAATTTTCCAGCGTACTTCGCACAACCCTAGGGTATTCCAACGATATCTCTTCATTTCATGTTCCAGTTGTTCCAGTCTTCCAGCGCCATTAAGTGTGTGACATTCCATGTGCCGATTACGATGTTATCCCTGGTACGGATGCTTTTTGGTCCACCAGTAGCATATTTTCCACTTCCGCCCTGATGACCGTCGACAGAAGAGGTGGTCCTTGTTGTCCCGGGCGACGACCGAGCCGGTATGGAATCATCTTTGGCTGTCATTCTCATGGGTGTGTCTTGGCAGTGACGCATGGCGGAGCCCATCCCTCTCCATGCCAGACCACAGCCGATATCCTCCTCCACGGTGGCTCGCTTTGGTCATGAACATGTAGCCGTTAGGTTTCATCTTGAAACTTTATCCGCCTTGGCCGGTCGCCTACTACTTGAGGTTACGCCCAGTAATGCCATGTTAACATTACCCCCTCACATGGTTTGGCATGCCTGCTGAGGCAAGTCCCGGGGTATGGCGCTTGGAGCCACATGTGAGAGTTTAGGAGGTGAGAGAGATCCAATGAGCCCGTCCATCCCACATGCAATATGCAGGATACAGCAGCCAAGCATCAAAGGTACGACCCCTCCAGATCCCCTTATACCAAAGCATTGATACACAGTAAAAACTAACAATTTTTTTACTGCAGATATGTTGGTTTTTTTTTTTTTTTTTTTTTTTTTTTTAATTTGTCAGTAGTGTTTGTTTCAATTTATACAAAATTAGGAATGGCAATGGGGGTTTCAAAATGGAGTAGATTGAATCATGCAAAAATTGATTAAGGAGGCATGGCATTGCAGCCTAATTTAGTTGTAAAGAATAAAGCATATCAATTTATGTGACTTCAGTGATGTATAGATTCTAGTTTTAAGTGCTGGGGCATTTACTTTCAAATGTTTTAAACAAAATAGTTAAGATTTCCTGATGAAGGAGGTAAGGGGAAGGTGACACTAGAACCAAACCTCTGTCTGTTGGGATGGAGAGTTACGGTATGTGCACACCCAGAGCACTGGCTACTCATTTGAAAGCCATTGAAATGGAGAAACTAAACGAAAGGAAGGGTTAAATTGCTTACAGCTTTTTGCTCGTCATTTATTATTTTGTGTTGTAATGTTTTAATAACAGCATAACTACCACAACATTTGTAAAGAATATACTAGATGCTCTGACATGTATTTAGCCAATTGTAGACATGTAATCAGCTTGTGGGAATTTGGAAGGGTTTTACTCATTTTCTTACATTTTTAAGCAGAGTTGTGTATTCATTCCTCATTTGTTGTCTGATAAATGTTGTTATTGTTATAATGGTTTGTTTTGCTGAGCATGTTGTGGTCTGCCCTGAGATCTCAGTATGCTTGCATTCACCCCAGGCTTCCATGAACAGTTAATCTGCCGTGATTTGTAGAATCTGCATTGCTTTGTTTTCTCATTAGCATTGTGTGATGTGAAGCCTCAGAATTATTCACCCCAGACCGCTTATATATATATATATATATATTATATAATATATATATATATATATATATATATAATATATGTGTGTGTGTGTGTGTGTGTGTGTGTGTGTGTGTGTGTGTGTGTGTGGTGTCTTTGCTCACCCCTCATCCCATCCACCTCCCCTTCCCTCCTGCCATTCCTTCCCATTCCAACACCTTCCCCAGGTTGTAGTCCCATCTCACGGTCTCTCCCTATTCCCTTCACTTACCCCCCACCTGCCCAGTCATCCTTGTTTCTGCCACCCCTTAGGTGCCTATGAACTTGAGGTTTTATTTTTTAGTTCCCAGTCAGCAGTAGTGTGTAAAGGGAAGAAGCTGCGAGTGGCGTCAGTGGTGATGATGTGTAGTTTGTGGAGCTTTGGGACACTGAGGTCAGTGGTGATGATGTGTAGTTTGTGGAGCTTTGGGACACTGAGGTCAGTGGTGATGATGTGTAGTTTGTGGAGCTTTGGGACACTGAAGTCAGTGGTGATGATGTGTAGTTTGTGGAGCTTTGGGACACTGAGGTCAGTGGTGATGATGTGTAGTTTGTGGAGCTTTGGGACACTGAGGTCAGTAGGATGATGTGTAGTTTGTGGAGCTTTGGGACACTGAGGTCAGTGGTGATGATGTATAGTTTGTGGAGTTTTGGGACACTGAGGTCAGTAGGATGATGTGTAGTTTGTGGATCTTTGGGACACTGAGGTCAGTAGGATGATCTGTAGTTTGTGGAGCTTTGGGACACTGAGGTCAGTAGGATGATGTGTAGTTTGTGGAGCTTTGGGACACTGAGGTCAGTAGGATGATGTGTAGTTTGTGGAGCTTTGGGACACTGAGGTCAGTAGGATGATGTGTAGTTTGTGGAGCTTTGGGACACTGAGGTCAGTAGGATGATGTATAGTTTGTGGAGCTTTGGGACACTGAGGTCAGTAGGATGATGTGTAGTTTGTGGAGCTTTGGGACACTGAGGTCAGTAGGATGATGTGTAGTTTGTGGAGCTTTGGGACACTAAGGTCAGTGGTGATGATGTGTAGTTTGTGGAGCTTTGGGACACTGAGGTCAGTAGGATGATGTGTAGTTTGTGGAGCTTTGGGACACTGAGGTCAGTGGTGATGATGTGTAGTTTGTGGAGCTTTGGGACACTGAGGTCAGTGGTGATGATGTATAGTTTGTGGAGCTTTGGGACACTGAGGTCAGTAGGATGATGTATAGTTTGTGGACCTTTGGGACACTGAGGTCAGTAGGATGATGTGTAGTTTGTGGAGCTTTGGGACACTGAGGTCAGTAGTGATGATGTGTAGTTTTTGGAGCTTTGGGACACTGAGGTCAGTAGGATGATGTGTAGTTTGTAGAGCTTTGGGACACTGAGGTCAGTAGGATGATGTATAGTTTTGTGGAGCTTGGGACACTGAGGTCAGTAGGATGATGTGTAGTTTGTGGAGCTTTGGGACACTGAGGTCAGTAGGATGATGTGTAGTTTGTGGAGCTTTGGGACACTGAGGTCAGTAGGATGATGTGTAGTTTGTGGAGCTTTGGGACACTGAGGTCAGTAGGATAATGTGTAGTTTGTGGAGCTTTGGGACACTGAGGTCAGTAGGATGATGTGTAGTTTGTGGAGCTTTGGGACACTGAGGTCAGTAGGATGATGTGTAGTTTGTGGAGCTTTGGGACACTGAGGTCAGCAGGATGATGTGTAGTTTGTGGAGCTTTGGGACACTGAGGTCAGTAGGATGATGTGTAGTTTGTGAGGCTTTGGGACACTGAGGTCAGTAGGATGATGTGTAGTTTGTGGAGCTTTGGGACACTGAGGTCAGTAGGATGATGTGTAGTTTGTGGAGCTTTGGGACACTGAGGTCAGCAGGATGATGTGTAGTTTGTGGAGCTTTGGGACACTGAGGTCGGTGTTGATGATGTGTAGTTTGTTGAGCTTTGGGACACTGAGGTCAGTAGGATGATGTGTAGTTTGTGAGCTTTGGGACACTGAGGTCAGTGGTGATGATGTATAGTTTGTGGAGCTTTGGGACACTAAGGTCAGTGGTGATTACGGATGCATAGTTTGTGAGCTTTGGGACACTGAGTTCAGTGGGTTCAGCTGTGTGCCTGTCCAGACACTGCCGTCAAGACATTGAAAGCACAGGATCACAAACATGAAGAAAGTTTATCATTTGCATACATTCGCATGTTTTTTTGGATTCAGTTATGCAGGTAAATAAAACGCTGTACTTCCTTTAGTTCCAAGTCTGTTCTCTGAAAACAACAACAGGTGTTCCTTAATTAAAGTAATAAGGTATTAGTTAGCATCTTCAATGGGCTGTTCCATATAAGTTAAATGGAAATGCTGCTGTGTTCTGTATCTGTTCAGCAGCTGATCAAATGAGATCTATGCCTGTGGCACTGTCTGATTTAAGTGCAAATTGATTTGCCCTGTGAATTTCCTCTGTAAAACATTGGTGTTTTGTAATTATGCAGTGCTGCATGTGGTGATGAAATCTTATTTTCCCCTCTCCCCCTCCCAACCTTCCCTCCCCTGTAAAGGTGCAGCTTCCTTATCCCATACATCCTTGTACACCTCAGTTCTTGTATATGACATCTCTACCATGTTTTCATTGTTTTTTAGTTCTTTTGCTTGTTTTTGAAGGTCTGCATCTATTTTCGATCTGTATGCAAAAGAGATAATGCCATTTTTGAATTTGTGATTTATTTGAACAAGATAAAGTTAACTGTTTCTTATTGCACTCAACTGCAAGTTAGTAGTTTTTACACATTATGAATGCCAGCGTATGTCAAAGTGTGTTTTTATACATGCATATAAAAGGTTATGTATGTGTGTATGTGTTCATACCTAGTGTGTGTGTGTGTATGTGTGCATGTCAGCGTGTGTGCGTGCGTGTGTGCGCGTGTGTGTGTATGAATGACAAGAGCAACATTTCTGCAGACCTTATACTGCCCCCTTTTTTTTTCAACAGGCCATGTCACGTGGTGTGTGTGTATAAATGCTGCCGATTTAACGATTGTCTCTGAGAACTCGGCAGAAGAAAGGAAGCTCATAATGTCAAACGTCTAAGTTTACGTGTGTGTGTATTGACGCAAGTGCCTGTTTAAAGTTGTCTGCATCTTTGATTTTCTTCTACTTTTTTTTTTTGTCTAGCGTAAAGCCACACAACTGGAGTAATTTAATGGAGAACTGCTCCCTGTAAGACTTGAAGTGCTCTGAGAGCTGGTCATAGTGACCTGGCCATCAGGCGATCTGTGCCATTTACTGTCACGTGCATGCGAAAAGATACATGTATGTGTATGCACAGGGTGACAGACACAAGCGCCATTTACACACGTCTGGGCACATGCACATGTGTAAAGCATGCATGTGGTATGCATCTGGACTCGTGTCTATGCAATCATACCAACAGATGCACACATGCACACACACACACACACACACACACACACACACACACACACACACACACACACACACACACATACACACACACACACACACACACACACCACACACACACACACACACACCACACACACACACACATACTCACACACACACACACACATACACACACACACACACACACACACACACACACACACACCACACCACACACACACACACACACACACACACACACACACACACCCCACACACACACACACACCATACGCGCGCACACACACACACACACACACACACAACACATATAAACACACACACTCAAATACACACACACACACACATGCACGCACACACATACACACACACACACACACATACACGCACGCACGCACACACACACACACACACACACACACACACACACACACACACACACACACACACACACACACACACACACCAGATTGTAGGGTAAATATTGTTTAAAAATACCAAAGGAAATCAAGCTGTCAGTGCTAATTTAAATTAGTGGTTGAATTTTAACAAGACCAGGTGATACTATTGTGTGTGTGTGTGTGTATGTATATGTGTGTGTGCGTATGCATGTGCGTGTGTGTGTGTGTTTGTGTGTATGTGTGGGTGTGCGTGTGCGTGTGCGTTCATCTCTCGACTCTAGGATGTGGTATTGTGGATGTGGTATTGCTACAGTGAGGTGGCTGCTTCATTGTCGTCAAATTGTGGGTGTTTAGTCTCTGGCCATCTCTGTTTTCTACGAATTATTTTTGATTTTCTTTGTACTATACTATCATCCCATTATCAGTAAATAATTACAATTTCTAGCCCTCACTATCCACCTGTGTCTTTTTCTCCCTCCATCCTTTCCTCTCTTTCTCCCCCCTCCCCCATGCCCACTCCCCCTCTTAACCCAAAGCTTCCCCCTCTGTCTCTTTCTCTCGTGTTGTGGTGGTGGTGGTGGTGGGGGTGTGTGGGGTGTGTGAAGGGGGATGTTAATATCAGGAACATTCTGTGTGACTTGGCATCCATGACGCTAGAGACGTATCTAACAGTTTTCTTTCTTTACATTGGCATGACATGGTTTTCACTAGTGTCGGTGTAAGCGGTTTGTGTGTCCCAGAAGCTAATGATTGGGGATGGAGCATGCAACATATCTGCAAGTTAGTTTTTGCATTGTTCTTCTTGGCATTAGTTTAGTGTTTGTTCCGTACATAGTAATTCCGATACATGCTTGCACGCTTGAATTTTTACTCCAAGAGTAAAAACACACACACACACACACACAGAGAACGTATAAATGCCAATCCTGACTCACTTTCGCCCTCAAACCAGTTTTCGGGGGAAAGTGACCCAGGATTGGCATTTATACGTTCTCTGACAAGTAAGACTTCAAACTATGTTTTCCTAATCATTTTTGCGCATACAGTCATTTTCAATAACATCATTTTTGCGCAGACGGTCATCAAACTGCCGAGGGCAGGTAAGCTTTTAATTGTTAGTTGCCGGCCTGCCTAAGGACTCGGCACTATCCGATTACTTACTACGTGACTGGGCATGGCGATTTTGAACCAACGCCAGTCTTATTAAATTAAGTGCAGGGCTTACAACGCAGCTCTGCCTTGTCATTTTCATTGCTGGTGTTGAGTTGTGAAGTGGGATGTGTTTTTCTGGGGACTTTAAAACTTTGGTTTGGATTGGGACAACTGTAGTGGGGGACTATTTTTGCTGTGTGCGTGTTAATATTTGTTTTTTAAAAAAATAATGGCAGCCGTACAAAACATATATATTGTAGAAAATAAAAAATCAATTTTTTTTAACATAAAAAATAGCAAAACCCCCCCCCCCCGAGATGGCCGACTTTTGTTTTAAATTTTTATTCGCAGGCGTATTGGGTCGACCTGTTTTTGGGGGGGGGGAAAAACCCCAGGAGTATGTTTCCCCTGGGTTTTTTTGGGTGGTGGGGGCGGGCCTCTGGGGGAATGGCTGGCACCGGTCTTATTCGGAGGGGGTGAACTTGACCCCCAAGATCTGGTCCACTCAAAAACCGAAACTGTTGACCAAAAATGGGGGAAAAGTGCAGCCTGAATCAGAAACTCCAAAAACTCCGAAAGTGTGCCCCTGGGGGTGGAAACCCGACCCCCAATGCGGTATTTGAATTTTTAAATTTTTAAAGTTTTTTTGGGGGTGGGGGGCAATCCACGTGTACAGGGAACCACTCCATTACTACTTTTCGTGATGCATCGATAAAGCTGGGGCGCGCCTCTAGACAGGTGGCCGGGTGGTTTGCGGTGCAAATGTGCGTGTTTCTGTTTAGCAGGCTGGCGCGAATTTTGTGTGGTAAGGTGGCGTGCGGGGTGTGTGTGTGCGCGGCGGGTGTGGGGTGTGTGTGTGTGTGTGTGTGGTCGCACGGCGCGTTGTGTGTTGTGTGTGAAAGCAAGGGCCAAGCCTACGCTAACCTGCCGTTCGTGGCTGTTTGATCTGCTTAAAGCTGAAAAAACCAACAGGGTTTTAAATCACCCCAAAAAGGGTAAACCCTGATACACCCCACATACACACAATCACACAGCGTTCGCTCGCCGCTTGCGTTAAAATTATATGTCCTGTCAAAAACCGTTCATTCTCCCTGTCGTTCTCTTTCTCTCTCTCTTTCTGTTTTGGTGGGGGTCGGTTGGGCTGGCCCCCATAGAAATTTTAATGGGAAGTGGTAGCCCTTCACAGATCCCCCCGGGGCCCCGCCTTTTACTGTTACATGGTGGGCATGGGGTGTGTGTGTTGTGTGAAAGTGTGTGCGGTGCAAATGCCGCGTGTGTTCGTTTAGAGGCTGTGCGCGTAAGTATGTTTTGTGTGTGTGTGTGTGCATCCCGGCCGGTTGTTGTGTGTTTTTCTTTGTTAACTCTTTTCCACTTTAAAGTGATATTGACAGTGTAACGCGCTTTTGGATCGTGTGTGTGTGTGATAAACACCTGTCACCCAGCCGACAAAACACAGGGCTTACCATAATGAGCGCCCCCAATTTTTCATAAAAAGGCCACTAAAAGTAACTCGTTCTAACCCCAGACTAATACAGCGCTTATTTTTCCCCTTTGGGCCATTTTTTTGGAAATGTACCGTTTCCCACTTTTGAAGATTGGTTGGTAAAGGTTTAAACAAGTAACCCTTTTAAATTTTTTTTTATTTTCCCCTAAGTGAGGATTTTAATTAAGCCCCCCCCAAATTTTAACCCCCAATCACTTCCCAAATTTTTAATTAAGTCACTCTAAAATTTTTAATTTAAATCATCCTTAAGAAATTATTAAATTTTTTTAAATTAAATCACCCCCAAATTTTTAAATTTTTTTTTTTAATAAATTCGTCAATTCTTATAAGTTTTGATTAAGTATCCTCTAAGACAACCCGTTCTTATTTAAGTTATCTTTTTAATTTTCAAAAAAAAACAATCTATGTTTTTATCTTTAAAAAGTAAATGTCTAATATTTCACACACGCCTCAAAAAAGGTTTTTCGTTTAGGATGTCTTTCTCAGCGTTCTCTGCATAATCTTAAAGAAGTTTTTCATTTCCCAAGCAAACCCATTGATTTCAATTTGATTATGGAAATGTCTTTTATAGACCAGGTCTTTATTATTGATTCATCATTTTTAAAACGCCTGATCTTTTTTTAAAAAAAATTTAAAATATTATTCCTTTATAAATGGATCAAAATGAGCTTGTTATTTTCGGTTTTTGGCGTGTGTTTTCTTTTTCTGCATTTGTGGTTCAGATTTTTTTTTATTGCTTTTGTTTTTTTGCCTTTTTTTAATATTTTATAACCGTAATAACTGCCCCCCCCAGCAGCAAAGGGGCCCAAAAAGGCAAAGTTTTAAGTTAAAATTTTCCCCTGAAAACTTTGGCGCTGTAGGCCTTGAATCCTGGGTTTTTATAGCTGGATTGAATCAACTTTTTTGGGTTGGCGGTGTTATGTTTTCATAAAGAGTCATATTCTGTAACATTAATTTTTTTTGTCTGTTCCCTCTGCTAATTTTTTTTTCCGTTCAACACGCCCCGGATTTTAATGGGTTTCCCCCTGATTCAGCGTTTTTGTGATTTTTGGCTTGGTTACTTTTTTCACCTGATTTAGGTTTTCTGATTCTGCTGTTTTCCAGTGTTCATTTTTAAGGGGAAAAAAAATTATAGATTAAAAAATTATTAAATCCTGTTAATGGCGATAACAATGTTTCCCAAACTTAGTTTTAAAACACACCTAGAGACTCTAATGACTTTGTTAAAACTGGATCTTGCGTTAAATCATTTAAGTTTTTGTTCAAACAATGGGAGCAAATCTACTGAATATTTAGTGTACAAACTAAGAACCTTTGCCCCAACTTTTTACATTCTAGACCCCCGCTGCGTTCATACCCGTTATGATACTTTAAATGTCTTGTGGTGCATCTGTTGATTTGTTCAATGCTGAATTTTAGTTCCAAAGGAAATGTTTTGTTTTTCCCCACGCCGCCAAAGAATACAACCTCTCCTTTTGGGGGCATAAAAGCTTTGGCCCCTCAAATTTTGGGCTTTTTTAAGTTCGGGAAAGGGTTTTTGGGCCGCCTGTAGCTGGTGAAAACACTGTTCATGTTTTTTAATAATTATAATTTTTTTATTTTTTAAAAAAAGGGGCACCCAAAAAAAAATGGGTACCAAAACCCTTTTTCCATTTGTGTTATTGGAGGCCAAGTGTGGTCTCAAAAGCTTGGTAAAAGCTTGTTAAGAATTAAACAGCAATCTTGGCAAACTAGACTTTGAGGATTTAGCAAGCTGATTGCTATCATTCAGCTTCGGTTGCACGAAAGTTTTTTAGTAAGCAAGGAAT
>JAFLJL010004730.1:0-13862 GCA_018398815.1 Conus ventricosus
CTTCCCCCCCCCCTCTCCCTCTCTCCCTCTCTCTTCTCTCTCTCTCTCTCTCTCTCTCTTCTCTTGCATAGTATACTTGAACCTGAATGCGACGCAAGTCTCTTCTCGTTTCGTCTCCTCTCCGGGAATCCCCCCCCCCCCCCGCCAAGTATTCCCCTGGTTCGTTCAGGAAACCGGGGGTTCTGCTCTGGTTACTCGCTCCAAGAATTCTTAAAGTCTGACTTTAGCGTCTGCTATTTTTCAATGTTAAAGACTCGACTGACGTCTACGGCTTGTGATACAGGACCAGGCACAGTCAGCCATGCCCTGTTAGCACTAGTACATGCCAAGACACAAAATCAGCCACGCCTGTTACTCACAGGATATGTACAGACCAGGACACATAGTTTCACCATGCCCCGTTACCAAAAGGGTACATACAGACCAGAACATACAATCACTGTTACCAACAGGACACGTACAGATCAGAACATAGTCACTGTTACCAACAGGATACGTACAGATCAAACATACAGTCACACAAAATCAGTCATGCCTGTCACCAGCATGATCTGTACTGACTAGGACGCACAGTCACAGATGCCGTGTTACCAACATGATACATATTGACCAGGACATTCAGACAGTCAGAGATACCCTGGTGCCAATATGATGCAGACAGACTCTCTCTCTCCTCTCTCTCTCTCTCTCTCTCTCACACACACACACACACACACACACACACACACACACACACACACACACACACACACTGCAAACAGATAACCTCCTCTGTCTCTGTCTCTCTCTCTCTCTCTCTCTCTCTCTCTCTATCTCTCTCTCTCTCCACAACACACACTTCAATACATTTTGGAAAATGTCTGATGCACAGATAAAACCTCTTCTTACATATGCAGCAGAAATCTGGGCTTACATGAAAATTCGCAGATGGAAAAAGTGTACACTTATGCTATGAAGCGTTTCCTTCAAGTACCTATTCATTCACCCAACACCGTTTTATATGGAGAGATGGGCAGATGCCCTTTGTATATAAGTACATTTGTGAAATGTATTAAGTGCTGGTTGAAGATCTTGAAGCTACCCCAGTCCTGTTTGAGCAGGCACGTCTGTGATATGATGCTTTTAGAAATGGAAAAAGATAAGAAAACTGGGCTCATAAAGTAAAGAAAGTCCTTTCAGGACAGGGTTTTGGAATAGTGTGGATGACCCAGGAAGTAGGAAATGAGCAACAGTTCATTGCGGAATTTAAAGACAGGCATGTTTGTTCTTTTAAATAGAATTGGCACTCAGATATGGAAAGTAAAGAAAATTATAGCTGGTTCTTCTTATTTAAAAAAGTTTCATTCTGAAAAGTTTTCTCAATGTCATATCAGATAAATGGCACAGAATAAATTACGCAAGATTCAGGTTGAGAACTTTAGGTTTCAATGCGAACAAAGATGGTTTGAATATGAAACATCCACAGAATCTCCTTGTCCTGCATGTAGACACATTACTGACGAAGAAGAACACTTCCTGTTCCACTGTATTGCTTATAATGAAGTGCGGACAAATTGTTCATTTTTTCCAGTTAGATATAGCGAAAAGACAAAAGTCGCTGTCGTGTTATCATCCGATGATGAACTTGTAACTACATCAGTTGCGAAATTCATCGCAGAAGCACTGAAAATTAGACAAATGAAGGATAATGAAATTTAAGAAAATGCATTATAAGAGATGATTATATGAATGAATATATTGCATGTGGAAGAGATCAGTAGGATACAACAATTTCATCATTTGATTGAGTGGATGGTCGAGTCAGTCTTACGATTTTTAAAACCTTACAGCATTACTCCTGAGCGTGAGGACATAAGGAAATGTTACGAATTTATTCGTTTTTGTTAACCTTTGATTTGATACACACTAGGAATGAATGCGTACTATTTGTTTGCAGGAAAGGAAGAGGGAAATGTTATTGTTCTGTTACTCCCTCCCCCCTTGTCAAAAGACCTCTTTGGTAATGACAATAAAATATCTCTCACACACACAGAGTAAGGACATCTATGTCATGTTATGTAACTAAAGGGACGAGTGCGCGCACGCACACATACACACGCACACGTTCAGAGAGAGAGAGAGAGGGCCAGGGACAAGAGAGAGGGGGGCCAGGGACAGAGAGAGAGAGGGGGGGGGGGGGGGGCAGGGACAGAGAAAGAGCAGAGAGAGAGGGGGAGGGGGGGACAGGGACAGAGAGAGAGAGAGAGAGAGAGAGAGAGAGAGAGAGAGAAGAGAGAGAAGAGAGAGAGAGAGAGAGAGAGAGAGATGAGGAGAGGAAGAGGAGGAGGATTAGGCGCAATTTCCTGGTACTAACAGGATTACGACTAGGACCTTTGATAAACTGACCATCAGAACCTCTACGCCTTGGCTTAAGGCTGTGTCAGACCAATTGACATAGGCCAGAACACCAAGGCTACATCAAAATGTTGTTATGCTCTGCATAGTTATGTGGGGATTGTCTTCAGTCGTGACAAGCTCCTAGCATAACATTATCAGTCTCCCAAATCCCCCGAAGTCGGAGTGTGGCTGCCCATGTGGCGGGTAATCAAAAACGGTCACACACGTAATGTTCTCATCCCCACTGATGCATTTGTGCCATAGTGTTCAAATGCTTCGGCTGTTCGGATGATCCCTGGAGTCTTTTAGCCAGGGTACGACAACAACAACAACAACAAGAACCTCTAAACCACATCCTGGTCCTCAAACGACATAACATTCCGACGAACAGTGACAGCATCTGAACTACGCGCTGTTCCCAAGGCAACATAATGACGTAGATCTTGATACACTGCAAATCAGAACATCTTAGCCATGCCCTGGTCCTAAGTTAGCGAAGTCTTGATACACACATCACGCATTCCGAAGACGATAATAGTATACCATGTTAAAATCGACCCTCATGGGGATGGGGATGGAATGTATGGATTGTATGACGTCACCGGAAATGACGTCACCGGAAATGAGGTCACCCGGAAAATGACGCGAGACGGAAGTGACATCATCCCGGAAGTGTCACAGGAAGTGACATCACAGGAAATGACCTCAGTGGGAAATGACCTCATGCCGGAAGATCACTTTCGTGTCGTGGCCTTAAAGCGGAAACGAAACGGCCCTGACCTCGTTGACTATGCGGTTGTGTCGGAGCATGGTTCGGTAAGGGGCAGCGACTCCCCCGCGTCACCCAAAGTAGTCGAGCGAGAGAAAAGAGGGCGGGTGACCAAAGAAGAAGAAGAAACAAAAGAGGGTTGAAAGCAACTGGAGCGTGGCTCGGACGGGGAGGGGCGTGAAGGGTTACAGAGACCCCGAGGACAGTTCATTCGGTGGTGAGGAATAGGTCTTGTTTGCGCGTTTTGTTTTCTCCCCTCAAGATGGATGTTCCCTGGACACACCCTTTTACTTGCGTCATAGCGGGTCCTACTGGCTCAGGGAAAACTCATTTTGTAAAACGTTTTTAAAAAGTGTATCAGAAATGATGGTACCGATACCCGAAGAAATAATATGGTGTTTTGGAGAATGGCAAACTTCGTATAACGAGTTGAGAGGGGTGACCTTTACGGAAGGGTTACCGGATATAGACGCGTGGAAGGGAGACCGTAGACGTTTGGTGATCATTGACGATTTAATGAGCGAAACGGACGATCGCGTTACGAAGTTGTTTACCAAAGGTAGTCATCATCGTAATGCGAGCGTAATGTACATTATCCAAAATGTATTTTCGAAACAGAAGGAACAAAGAACGATCAGTTTGAACGCCCACTACATGGTCGTATTTAAAAATCCTAGAGACGCGTCGCAGATAACGCATCTGGCGAAACAAATGTTTCCTGGGAATATCAGATATATCCAAGCAGGATTTAAAATCGCAACGTCCAAGGCGCCACTTAAGCACATCGCTCCCCCCAAATTTAAACAATGTTTTGTTATTATAGGTCTTGTTTGTTTGTTTGTTTTAACTCTTCTTTGTTTTGTCTACCTCATGCTATTTTTCTTGTATACATTTGGTCTTTGTTATGTTGAACTGGAGAAAATCCTTTGTTGAATGCGATGCCGTTTTCCCTCTGTGAGAGAGATGGTGAGATTTGTTGTCATTAAAGGATTGGCGATTTTGTCTGTATTTATCTGCCTGTATTTCGGTTAGATATTGTGTTCATTGCAAGATTATGGGCGTTTCTGCCTATATTTGTGTGTTTCTGCCTCCACTTATAAAGATATAACATGAGTAATATGTAAGGTTTTGTTCAATGAACTGCTGAGGCCTAGTGGATCAAAAAAAAGAAAAGAAAGAAAAAGAGGAGGATGTGTTTGACTATTTAAGAAAAGCGTTTTTGATGTATCTTTTACAGGGTACTCATTTTGACCCCAAGCTTGAAATGTGTATCAGAGCAGAATGGGGTTATAAAACATATTTTGTATCATATATGTCAAATTCAAGAGGTGTTACCATTTTCTTTAACAATGATTTTGAGTTTTGTGTACAAAAGGTTTACAAAGATATAGGTGGAAACTACATTTTTGCTGTTGTATCCATTTTGGCTAAGATCATATTGATCATTAACCTGTATAGACCAAATTATGACAATCTTGATTTTTTTCTGTTTTTATTTTTGTTTTTTTGTTGAGTTAGAAGATAATATTAAGGATGTAGGGTGTTGAAAATGTTGTAATTTGGAGTGGACTGGAACCTCGCACAAGATGTTTTCAATGGATTATTTTAATCATAAGCATTATAGCAATGTTAAAGCACAACAGCAAGTTGAAGACATGATGCTTAATATAGACCTTACAGATATATGGAGAATGTTGAACCCTGAATTGAAAAGATACGCATGGAACAGATCCTCCCCTCTGCAGCAAAGTAGTGTTGATTTTTTTTCTAGTTTCAGATTATGTGTCCACTAATTGTCACGGATGCAGATATTAAGGCAGGGTACAGGACAGACCCATTCAATGCTTACTCTGAATTTAACCTTTGCTAAAGAAACTAAACTATAACCCTTCTGGAAATTTAAGTGTTCTTTGTTGAAGGATAAACAGTACATTGATGAAATTAACGAGGAAATTAAAGTTGTAATAGAAGAGCATGCTGTACTGCCCAGTTCAAGGGAACAAGTATCATTTATTGAGCATTCAAAAATTTAGTTTACTACTACAGATCATCTTTTTTAGATGTTTTATTAATAAAAATAAGAAGTACAACTATGGCATTTGCAACTGAAAAAAAAACCCGCAGAAGTAATGAAAGCAGAATTGTTTAGAAGTGAATATTGAAAAGTTATCGAAGAAGGAACAGTTGACTGATGAAGAAAGACATGATTTAGAGCAGGACAAAGAGGAACTAGTTAGACTTAGGGGAGCTAAAATGCAGGGGGTTTGATTCGATCGCGAGCACGTTGGATAGCAGAAGGGGAAAAGGTCAATCAGTATTTTTGTTCGCTTGATAACAGAAACTTCTTAAACAAAAATATGACAAAGTTAAGATTAGATGATGTTTTAGCTCGCTTGAAAAAAGAAACTTTCTTAAAACAAATATAACAAAGTTAACATCAGATGATGGCTTAGAAATATTTCAATGATGAAAGGATCCAACGAGACGTGAAGAAAGTTTATGAAAAAAATCGTACCGGATAAAGGAAGTTGAGGATTACGAAATATCTCAAATGGTTAATTTACCTCATGTCTTAAACAATTAGAAGGAGAATTTTCTATAGATGAAGCTGGCTATGCACTTAAACAGATGAAAAACAATAAAAGCCATGATCAGACGGATTTACTGTCGAGTTCTTCAAATTGTTTCAACCACACTTGGAATATTCGTCGTTCGATCCTTAAATGAAGGTTTTAAACTGTGCGAGTTGTCCACCATACAGAAGGAAGGAATCATAGTTTGTATTCCTAAAGGTGATAAATCTTGAGACGCCATTAAAAACAGAAGGCCAGTTACTCTTTTAAATGTTGTTTATAAGATAGGGTACGTACGTGTTGTGAACAGACTAAAACATGTTCTTCCAAGTTTGATCAACGAAGACCAAACAGGATTTTATGGCCAACAGATATATCGGAGATAATAGTAGACTGATCTATGACTGAATTAACTATTCACAAACACACCAACTGCCTGACTTGCTTTTTATGGTTAGATTTAGAGAAAGCCTTCGATTCACCTGACAGGGGATTCATGAATAAAGTACTTGTAGCATTCGGTTTTGGACCAGATATACATAAATGGATAACTCCTTTCTATAATAATTTTAAGTCAGCTGTACTTGTGAATGGGCAGGCATCTGGTTGGTTTTCTGTAGGTCGTGGGCGCAGGCAGGGTGACCCCAGTTTCACCCTACATATTCATTTTGTGTGTAGAAAGTCTTGCATTATGTTGAGAGATAATAGAAATATAAAAAGGAATCCAAACTAACAATGCAGAACAGAAATTGCACAATACGCGGACGATGTAGAAATTTTATGTTTGAAATGACAAAGTGTCTTTTGAGGATTTCTGATAACAGTTGATAGGTTTGGGAGAAAATCAAGTTTGATATTAAACACAGAAAAAAAAACAAGTGCTCTATGGCTCGGCAGTAGGAAAACCGCGACGATTTGCTACATGCAACATTTACGTATTCAGTGGAACCCACCACAATTCAAAATTCTGTGTATCTTATTTACAAGTGATCTTGCTGACTGTTCAGAAATAAACATACAGGCTAGATTTCTTGAAATATGAATGTTATACAAGGTATGGTTAAAGATACAGATTACTCCACTAGCAGGGTGGCTGTTTTAAAGGCTTTAATCTTGTCCAAACGAATTCATCACTGGATTTTACTTCCAAATCCTCCCAATGATGTAATTAATGCGATTCAAAACTCAGTCTTTCGAGTTTTGGGGATAGAAAATGGACTGTATAAACATCAAAACTGAAGTTAAAAACATAATGAATGGAGGACTTGGTGTGCCAAGAATAAAGGAATATATAGTTGCATTAGAACTTGCATGGAGTAGAAAAATAAGAATATCGTCTCACAAGTGGAAAAGTATTACTTTGGCAAGTTGTCCAAGAAGACATCATCTGGAAAAAAAATGGCTATAGTCTTCTTCTAGCCAATTATCAAAACAAAACAAAATTAGGGCTGACGTATTTGAGGCATATAAAGAATTTGGCCAATGGATTCTGCCTTGCATTTCCGAAGAAATGCTTCTGAAAATGTATTTTATTATGAAAATATTAAGATAAAAAACAAACACAAAAAAGAAAACTTTTTTTCTAATCAAAGTCTGTTCATCAAACGTATATACACAATTGGACACATTATGAAAGAAGATAGCACGCTTTTGGCATACAGAGAGAGTTCAATAACAAGTATGGATTTTGCATTGACTTTATTTCGTATACTGGATTGTTAAGGGAGTAAACGCATAATATTCGGAAAACTGCGGTAACAATGACAAATAACAAGAATGAAACAAGATCTAAAATGTGGAAACGTGTCTGTTCAGTCAACAGAGGGGCACGTGTTTATTATGATGCGTTTCTGTGTGACAACATAAAACCTGCTTTTGCAGTGGAATCAAAAACTTGAAGAGCAATTGGAATGAATATCATCATCAAAAAGGTACAAAAAATAAACGAAATAAAACTTAAATGGCTTCAAGATAAGAGTTCTACACTAATATTGGGTACAAATATTGTGTTGTCAAACATGAGAAATGAACTGAAAGATCATTGTACATTTTGTAATATCGAGAAAGGGAAAACATTGAGCATCTATTTTGGTTATGTGAACACGCGGCATATTTTTCACAACAACTTTAAGCAACATTAAAGAGAAAATGTCAGCATGTGGCTTCTTTAAATTTGTCTGTTGAATTAGTATTATTTGGGCATTCAAACAATTTCAGGGGTGATGAAGCCTTTGACTTCATATTACTTCTAGAAAAATATTTTAACTATAAATGCAACGCGAGAAAAAACTTTTAATTGTAATAAAAATTTCTACATTATTTAAAGACAAGATGTAATTTTGAACAGCAAGTTGCGAAAAGCGCAAAAACTAGTCAAAAACTGCATGAAAAATGGCAGTTATACCAATCTTTGATAGACGTGTTACTTTTGGACTTGATGTACATGTTGAGGGACTAGTCTGTCTCTGTGTCACTTGATATGCATGTATATTTGGGTCCCCTGGTGGCTTTGTCTGTGTCCTATCCTCTCTCTCTCCCTCTCTCTCTCTCTCTCTCTCTCTCTCTCTTCTCTCTCTCTCTCTCTCTCTCTCTCTTTCTCTCTCTCTCTTTCAAGAGACTGTCAGTTGGTGGCACAGCTCTTTAACTTTGATGTTGAAAATATTTCTTCAATGTAGAACAACCAACCAAACAGAGTGTAGTAGTATTATGGTATACCGACTATCCCAAGGCTATTACAAAAGTTGGCTGGCTTGATTTTTATTGTCCAGAGAATGTTTCCATTCTGTCTTGAAGTTGATATCTGGTTTGAACATAATGGAAGTCTGCATAACTTTCACAGCTGTTTGAAAAGGAAGAAATTAAAATCCTAAGAGGGCAAGTGAACTAGATAATATTTAATCTTGGTTGTTAAAACTCACAAAAATATATTTTCTACTTTGCCATTGACATTTCTGATAAAACAATAGAGAAATGCGTGATTCCTTAGGATTGGGATAAAAAGCTACTGTAAGCATCACTTTAAAAAAAAAAAGGAAGTAAATCATCAGCAGGAAAAATAGGACCAGTGTTTAAGCCTAACAAGTGTGCTATGTAAAGTCCTTGAGTATTTTGTAAGGGATGCAGTAGTTAACCATATGATAGCCAATGACTTGTTCGTGTCTATGGTTTTAGACCCAGACGTTCTTGCATGACTCGGGTATTAGAGGTGACGAAGAAACTGTGCACAAATGTTGAATGACAGAGAATTTCTTGACGTTGTCTCCATGGACTTTAAAAGGCTTTTGATTCTGTCCCTCGTGAATGACTCCTCACACAGCTTCGATCAGATGGAGTAATTGTCAGTACTTTAATATGTGTTTATGGTTTCCTTCAAACAGAACACATGTGTTAAGAGCTGGGAACTCTTTCTCCTTGGAATCTGTAGTTTTAACTGGTAATCCTTCAGGAAATCTTGCTTTGGATTCTGTTTAGGATTTTGTCAATGAGTTATCAGATGATGTTGGTAGTCATTGTAAAGCCGTTTTGTTTAACGTAGGTTTAGTTTGTCATACATGGTAAGAAAAACAAAAACAAAAACAAAAATCTTTTTCATTTTTTGAAAATTTGGGTTTGTGCTTTGCAAGCGAATTACGATGAAGATAAAACCCAATGTGCATCAAGTAAATTTTATAATAAGGGGATAACGGGTTCATGTTTTTTAAAAAGAAACAGAGAAAAGTACATGTCACACGACAGGAAAAAATGTTTTAAATTTAAAATTGCACATAAGTTGTTTCAAATTTAAACAAAAGTCAAAAAAAAAGACCATTGGGGACATAGAAAATTTGATTTTTGCATCTAGCAGACATTTGATTTTTCCCCCAGGTCTGTTGCTTTTTTTTTCATAACCTGGTGTTTTCAGATTTGTGCAGAAATCCCAAACCTCGCATGTTTTTTCAGGGTTTTTTCAAAAATTTTTCAGGCATTACACATGTGCATAAAAAAGAAATCCCGGGTTTTTTTGAAATGAATTTTGCGTCGTCTTTGGTTTTTCCCCCTTCTGGGGCCTTATCTGTTTGGGTTCTATTAAAATTTTTCAGTGAGCCATATTTGGCCCCTGCCTGTATTTTGCTAAGGGCAATCTAAACCTTCCCCGTCCGTCAACGTTACCATGGTCACACGGGGCCGAAACATTGCGCATTCGGTTTTGCCCTCTGTCATCCCCCGCAGGGCGTCTGTGTTGGTTTTACAATTTTGGGGGTTTTTTTCAGCGCGACCCGGGGAGGGCAATAGAAGGGTTTTTTTTTAAACCGGGGGGGAGGGGATAAAATAGTTTTTTTGGGTTGGGGGTACTCAAAAAGCCTTTATTTTATTTTTAGACCAGGAGAAAACGATCAGCCGGGTTTTCCCCACCAAATGGCCGTGTGGGGGGTGGTGTGGGTTTTCCGGGTTTTCCAAAGGGGGGGGCAAAACCCGGTTTTTTCAACAGGTGGGAGGATTAGAGTCGTCTTGGGGCACGAATTTGGCCTCTTTGTGGTTCCCTTTTGGGGTTTTGGGTGGCAAGGGTGCAGGAGGGTGGGCTGAGGCCAGTTTGCTTTTCTTACCCCGGGGATTTGTTTTTACCAAGAAGATTTGGGCATGGGCTTGTGGCGTATTGCCCCAGGGTAGTCTTAAATAAACCGTGTACCACGTTCTTAAATGTGTTAACGGGAAAAGGTGCCGCGGAAAACCGGGAGTTGTACTGTTTTAGTGTCAAAAAGAAGTGAGGCGGGTATAATTGTTAATAAACCTCACGGGGGCCCGCTTCGTGAGCGGGTGACAGATCCGTTTCGGTGTTCTCGCTGGTGCGCTGCGAATGGCTTTGGCGGCGCGTGGGGGTTACGTCTGATGGTTGCTTTTTTGGTGACCCCCCTGGGGTACGCGGGGTCCTGTTTTCGGGGTGCTGCACATCCTTTCGGGAAACCTTTTTTTTGGGCTTTTTAAACGGGGTGGCCTGCTGTCACCTGTTGTTTCCCGAGGTCACGTGTCCCCTTTGGGGTTTAGGCGGGTTTTCCCGGGTCATCCGTCAGGGGGGGTGACTCTCCCTTTCGTCTCTTCGAACCCCATTTTTCCCCCTCCCCCCCCGATGCCCTTGGGCCCCGGGCAGGCTGTAACCCGGTTTGTCCTTGTCCACTCCAACCCAATGTCCAATTGAACCCCTCAATTCCCCCTCCCTTGTCCCCGTCCTTTTCCTCCGGGCCCTTTCGCCGCTCAGCTTGACGTTTGCTGGCCCCCTGTGGGGAGCTGGGGGGGAAAATACTCGCCTGCACCCGGGGGCGACCCGGGCAGGAATGGGACTGAGCCCGTGGCTTGACCCTTGGGGACTTCGCCAAAGGGGAAGTTATTATTTTATTCCCAATGGGGCCCCGGGTTGGTTTGTTCATGTGTTATTTTTTTTTTGAAAATGTTTCCTTATGCCTTTGTTTTGCCCTTAGGGGCTTATCAGTAGGTATATTAGATTTTTTTTGTACAACTATGTTTTTTCTTATCGGTTAAAGTGTTGTGTCGGAAAAATTGTTCCTTTTAATTGTGTGGAGCGGTGTGAAGCAATTTTGGTGGAAGTGAATTGTTTTTGATGTATTGGGGGGACATAAATTTGGAATGTTTTTCTTTGTGGATTGGCCCACAGCCTGAATTTGATTTTGATTTTTAATTGGGGGGACACACCTAATTAAATTGGTGTTGTTTTGGTTGTGCTATATTTGAAGTGAATGAAGATTAATTCCATGTGGACATGTTGATAGCTTGGTTTATAGAGAGATTCTTGGATTTTATGTGGCCAGTTTATGACTGATGATTCAATGGACTTCTGACGTTTATTTTTTTTAAATTTGGGGTACTTTTATCCAGTTAGAGTGTTGAGGAAGTGATGTCTTAAGCATAGGGTTAGCACTGTTATATCGCCCATGCAGTTATTTTTGTTTTTACCCAAATCTGAAACTTGTCCTGGAGGAAATGTTGAGGGAACAAATTTTTGGGTAGGGGGTTTTAAATGACGGCCGAATTTTTTCTCGAGCTTTAGGCAAATTAAGGGTATTTTTGCTGTTGTTAAAGGCACTTTCCGGGGTCTTCAATGTGCAAATTCAGGGCATCCCCGGGGGGGATACCCCGAGTCGTATGCTGGGGGAGGGAGAGTGGGGAAGTGTTTCGCAGTCCGGGGGGTAGGGACAAGTGTTGCGACCTGCCGGTCCG
The DNA here is from genome assembly GCA_018398815.1 of Conus ventricosus. Classification (NCBI taxonomy): domain Eukaryota; kingdom Metazoa; phylum Mollusca; class Gastropoda; order Neogastropoda; family Conidae; genus Conus; species Conus ventricosus. The sequence goes on from JAFLJL010004730.1 coordinate 11,929, forward strand.
GGGTAGAGGGTGCCCAGTCCGCCCAAACTGGCGGGGCTATTCATGGTTCTCCAGGGGGCCAAAAGGGAAAGGCGATCGTGTCAGGGCCGCACGGGTAGGTGACCGCACCCTGCAGGCAGAGTACAGGACCTTCAGTGCCCTTGTTTGGGGAATGAAGGAAGGCTGGGGGCCTATCGAGTATTTTTTGCGCCTTGTTGAATAAGGGGTAGAAATATTGAAAATCGTCATGGGGGTAGAGGATCCAGGTGTTAGTTCAAGGGGTAGTTTGGGGGAATGAACATGAGTTAAATGGGGGTTATGCTTTAAAACCACGGGGTACCCAATCTTTGTTGGCGCTAGAGCGTGGTGTGTGGTTGTGTAGGTGACTTGTTTCATTGGTGGAATAAAAAAAAAATTTGGGGATTTATTGGTAAAAATGTGGATGTGTGTGTGCCTGATTCCATTGGTTGCCCCCGTTAAACCGGGTTCTCTCTTTCTTGAGAACAAATAAAAGGTGCTTGGAAAACCGGGAAGGGTGGACTCATTTAAAGGGGAAAAAAAATCCCCCGTTTTGTGGGGGCTAAAGAAAATACAGCGTAAACAAGGTAGCTGTCGCCTTTTTGTCTACGGGGGGGGGACGTAAGACAGGGGGTGCGTACCTCGGGCCACGACGAGAAGAATTGTCTCCCGTGTGGGGCGGTCACGCAAACGTGTCAATGTGGACCCTAAAGGGGAGCTCCCAGAAAACGGTGGGGTTTTGCAGCGGAAGACCGGGGGGAGGGCCGACGGACCCCTTTTCTGGGGAGGGGGGCCAAATTTTGGGTGGGCCGGGAGACTCAGTCCCGAGGGTGCGACTCAAGTACGTTGCCTGCCCCCCAACTGGGATTTGGCCCAATGGGGAAACACAAGGTTGGCAGTTCAGCTGTAGTCGCACGGGGGGTGAGAGAATGAGGGTCAACGGGGAAGCGGGCAAGTATGGCCTTTATTGCTTTAAAGTTTAAAAGTGTGAAAAGGGGGGAATGGAATATTGTCTTTCCGGGTTTTAATGAAGAGTAATTAAAGGGAAAAGGGGGGATGCGATTTATAAATTGTCTGTTGTGTTTACATTGTTGTATGAAAGATAGTTGTGTGTGTAGTGAGGGGGGGGGCTCGGAGTCAAGTTGAAAAAAAGTTTATTTTTCTATAAAGTTATTGGTTTCCCGCCCCTTTTGGGGCCCCGATTGTGAGGACAGAGGCGGGCCATGCGAGAGCGCATTTTTGGTTGTAAAAGCGAAAATTCTGTCTTAACCCCTGCACCTAAATATGAAAATCAATTTTAAAAACGAGGGGGGGGGCGTTGGAGACCCCCCCAAAGTTTTATGAAAAAAGATTTATTTGAAAAAAAATTTTCTTTTTTTTTTTGTTTTTTACCTTTAATTTTTTCATAAAAAAATACTTTTCAGAACCATTTCTTCGGAAAGCAAGGTAGAAACCATTTGGCCCCAAATTTTTTTTCCCCTCGCACCCCTAATTTTTTTTTTTTTTTTTTTGTTTGCCTAGAACAAAACTACACCCTTTTTTTTTCCAGATGTTTCTTCTTGCAAAAGAAAATCTTTTTCACTTTAAAAAATTCTTTTTTTTATCCTAATTCAACAATATTATTTTTTATTTTTCCCCAGTTTGTTTTTCTTCATTTTTTTTAAAAAAGTTTATTTTTCCCCCAAAAATGAAGGAATTTTGAATGGGAAAATTCTCTTGGAAAGGGGTTGGGTTTAAACCCGGGTTTTTTTTGGAAAGATTTTAACCTTTAAAAAAACCTCCTAAAGAATCTGTTTTTTAATTTTCCGTAAAATTTTTTCAAAATTACTTTATTTTATTTTGGGCCCGAAAACCGTAAAAAAGTACAATTTTTGAAGGGGGGGTTTTCCCCTGGGAATTTTTTTAAATTTGCATGTTTTAAAACCCCCAAATCCCGT
>JAFLJL010004731.1:0-2500 GCA_018398815.1 Conus ventricosus
CTGTCTGTCTTTGTCTGTCTGTCTGTCCCTGTCTGTCTTCTGTCTGTCTCTCTCTCTCTCTCTCTCTCTCTCTCTCTCTCTCTCATCCTCTCTCTCTCTCTCTCTCTCTCTTTCTCTGTTGTCTATCTGTCGGTCTGTCTGCCTATTTGTCGGTCTGTCTGCGTGTCTGTCTGTCTGTCTGCGTGTCTGTCTGTCTGTCTGTCTGTCTGCCTGCCTGCCTGTCTCCCTGCCTGCCTGCCTATCTGTCGGTACGTCCGTCCGTTCGTCCGTCTGTATGTCTGTCGGTCGGTCGATCGGTCGGTCTGTTTATCTGTCTCTCCCTCCCTCCTTCCCTGCCTCCCTCCCTCCCTCCCCCTCTCTCTCTCTCACTCTGCTCTCTCTCTCTCTCTCTCTCTCTCTCTCCTCTCTCTCTCTCTCTCTCTCTCTCTCTCTCTTCACATCAACTTTCAAAGCTTGTCATTATCGTGTTGATTTTGTTCCCCCATCTTCTTCCCATCTGTATCCATCTCTCTTTGGGGTTCCTTTGAGAGGCTCTTGTGAGGCCTGTCGTTACCTTGATTCTATTGACCATCCACCCCTCTCACAATCCACCACATCTCTCTCACAATCCACCACATCTCTCTCACAATCCACCTCAATCCACCACATCTCTCTCACAATCCACCACATCTCTCTCACAATCCACCACATCTCTCTCACAATCCACCTCAATCCACCACATCTCTCTCACAATCCACCACATCTCTCTCACAATCCACCACATCTCTCTCACAATCCACCTTCTTCACGTTTGTTCTTCAATGTTCTTCTTGCTCTCGTTCTGTTCTTTCTCCTCTCTCTCCCCTCCCTCCCTCTCTCTCTCTCACTCTCTCTCTCTCTCTCTCCTCATTCCCTCGTCTCTCCTCTCTCTCTCTCTCTCTCTCTCCCCTCCTCTCCTCTCTCTCTCTCTCTCCCTCTCTCTCCCTCGCTCTCCTCTCTTCTCTCTCTCTCTCTCTCTCCCTCTCTCCTCTCTCCTCTCTCTCTCATCCCTCTCTCTCCCTCTCTCTCTCTCTCTCGCGCCAGCTCCCCGCGCCATCTCTCTCTCTCTCCTCTCACTCTCTCCTCGTCTCATCTCTCCCTCTCTCTCTCTCCCTCTCTCTCTCTCTCTCTCTCTCTCATCCACCTCTCATACAACTTGTTCTCTTGCTCTGTCTTTCTCTCACTCTCTCGCTCTCCTCCTCTCTCTCTCTTTCCTCTCTCTCTCTCTCTCCCTCTCTCTCTCTCTCTCTCCCTCCCTCTCTCTCTCTCACTCTCTCTCTCTCTCTCCCTCCCCTCCCTCCCTCCTCTCTCTCTCTCTCTCTCCCTCCCTCCCTCTACTCTCTCCTCTCTCTCTCTCGTCCTCTCTCTCCTCTCTCCTCTCTCCTCCCCTCTCTCTCTCTCCTTTCTTTCCTCTCTCTTCTCCTCTCTCTCTCTTCTCTCCTCTCTCTCTCCTCCTTTCTCCCTCTCTCTCTCTCTCTCTCCTGCGAATGCCCTCTTCTCCTTCTCCTCCTCCTTTTTTCTTCATAATCTTAATCTTCTTCTTCTTCTTATCTCAGTCAATGTCCCTTCTCCTCCTTCTCCTCCTCCTCCCCTCCTTCTCTATCTCTTTCTCTCTCTTGCTCCAATCGCACTTTTTTCTTTCTCTTTCTCATCTCTTTTCATCTCATCTTATCTCATCTCATCTCCCCGCCCCCTTTCTCTCTCTCTCCCCTCTCCGTCTTCCTCTCTCTCTCTCCTCTCTCATCTCTCTCTCCTCTCTCTCTCTCATTAGACATTTCAAAGAAGCCAGTGTAGGGACAATGACCTCTATGCCCCCCCCCCCCCCACCCCGTCCCTCCCTCTCCGCTTAACCCCTACCCCCCATCCCCCGTCTTGAGGTCTGGAAACTGCTTGCTCTCTGACAGAAAAATCCTTCACTCTGTCACAGAGAATCATAGACACCACTCCCAAAGATAGTCCTCTCTCTCTCTCCTCCCTCTCCCCTCTGTCTCTCTCTCTCTGTCTCTCTCTCTGTCTCTGTCTCTCTCTCTCTCTCTCTGTCTCTCTGTCTCTCCTCTCTCTCTCTCTCTCTCTCCTCTCCTCTCTCTCTCCCTCTCTCTCTCTCTCTCTCTCTCCTCTCTCATTAGACGTTTTAGAGAACGAGAAGTGCGGCCAATGAATAGGGGAACAAAGCTCCCCAGGATGTGAATTGCAAATTCGTAGGAGCCCTGTCTTGAAGCATTTACACCATACGCTCCTTCACCAAAGAATCTCTACTGCGACCAAGAACACAAAAATCACTTTTTCCAGTGATCGTTTTTTTATCCTATCATTTTACTTTGTTTTAGTTTCTTAGCAACGCGCATACACAAGAAACAGTTTCACGGTCGCTTGAGAGTAGTTAGCCCACGAATCATGAAAACGGAACAGTCGGATATATAACACGGAAAAAGTCACAAAGATGAACAATAATAGTAATAGCAAAATAGATATACACATACAG
>JAFLJL010004731.1:12500-22500 GCA_018398815.1 Conus ventricosus
CCCTGTCTGGCATCGCCTCTGGTCAGATGTCAGCCACCACCGAGGGGAAGTGGGCTGGCGATGAACCGAAATCGATTATCTTGTCATCTGCATATTGCCCCGCCTGGGTCCGGCGCACAGGGCTTTTATGTAGCGTCCATCAACCGTCATAGCTGGGGGTCCTTCCTTTCTTTCTTTCTTTTTCATTTCTCATCCTGCCAGATGTGTCCGTTCTTTTCTCTTTTTCGTATTGTCTTCACCAAAGAGCTTGTCAGTCAAACCGTTTTTGGTTTCTGAGTCTGTCTGTCTGTTAGAAAGATGACGTCAGCCCACAATACCCATTTTTACAGTTCGCCGTACGTTATGGGAATTAGACGGCCCACAGTCAGGGTTTTCACGTGATAACCGAGTCAGTTTCCAAGCTATCTCCTTACGATTTTTACGACTTTGTCTATAAAACACTGTTACGTATCTGCACAACAAAAATGGTTTCTTTTTGTATGCTAGCCATGAAGTAAACAAATAAACACGTGATAACCGAGTCAGTTTCCGAGCTATCTCCATACGATTTTACGACTTTGTCTATAAAACACTGTTACGTATCTGCACAACAAAAATGGTTTCTTTTTGTATGCTAGCCATGAAGTAAACAAATAAAACACGTGATAACCGAGTCAGTTTCCGAGCTATCTCCATACGATTTTACGACTTTGTCTATAAAACACTGTTAGGTATCTGCACAACAAAAAATGGTTTCTTTTTGTATGCTAGTCATGAAGTAAACAAAGAAAGAAAGAAATCACAACAAAGCTCAGCTCCTTCCAGGGAAATAAATAAGGATCCTGGGAATCCACGACAGACAGCACGGCTTAGTCCTTTAGAAAAAAAAGGATCTCTAGAGACCACAACATAAAGCAAGATGTCATTCCTTAAAAAGAACAAACAAAAAAGCATGGTTCTTGAGAAGTCTCACGACGTATGGCGACTAAAACGTGCAAGGCGACGTTTCGAGGACGGAGAAACTTCTGGCGGAGCGTGGACGAAAGAGAATACGTGGACATCCACACTGTCGTAGCGTCGTCTTGCTGACGTGGGCAGCAGGCTAAGTGAGGTCACCCAGTCCTTCAACGTATCTTGAACAACCGATTCCCGCAGAAGTTAGTTCGTTTTGTCACGTGAAACATGCGACGTCGTCCCCCGGTAACCAAAAAAAAAGAAGTATAAACACCAAAGCAGGCATAGCGAAAGTAATGTTATAACGTCCCGTCACACAGACACTGATGGTTAATAGTCTTGAAAGTTTTGCTGCCACGTCAACGCTCCCAAACAGGGACCAATGTTGTTGCATGTGTTTGTCACGTGCAATCCATACTGGGAAAATCACATCCATCTCGTCCACTATTTCGAAAACTGCCCCCATGTCTGTCACGGTAAATATCGCAAAGTGGCGTTGTACTGATAACATCCCCGACTACACGTGCATTTTGTCTACGTTCTTCTCCCCTTCACTTCCGTCACCATTCTCTTGCTCGCATTCGTTTAGTCGTGAGAGTAACGTCGCCTTGCATGAATGAATTCTCTTCTCATTGAGTGTGTCCAGGTCGCGTCAGACCCTACTGCGCGGTATCCTCAACCATAACGCTTGAATGGAAGCATGTCTAAAATCCCAGTGTTCGAGGTTTGCAGAAAGGAAAGACTGACAGCAAAGTAGGAAGAACGCTGAGCCAGCGCACACGACACGCAAAGACCCAATGTCTGTGTCTGCAACGTGGGGCAAAAAAACTGAGAAGGGGGTTACTTGGTACTTGGGCGTCTGACTTATGCATCAGAACATGGATCCCGGTGTCCCAATGCGAGACCCCACATAGGAAAACCAATACAACAGAAAGTGCCAAGTGCAGACAGAAAATCAAATACTCAGAAAGTGCCAAGTGCAGACAGAAATCAAAGTACAGCAGAAAGTGAGCCAAGTGCAAACAGGTAATCAAAATACAGCAGAAAAGTGCCAAGTGTAGATAGAAATCAAATACAGCAGAAAGTGCCACTATCAAACCGAAATCAGACTAACAAACAGAAATGCCAAGTGGCCGAAAGGAAAATCAAATACAAACAGAAAGTGTGCCAAGTGCAATAGGTAAATTAACCACAGAAAGGAACAGGTGCCAATGCAGATCTTAACTTCTATTCGTAGACAGCTAGCTGGGAACACTGATTTTTTCTGAGCTGAAAGTTTTGTTTTTTGAGTATTTCTTTTTCAGCAGTATTAGCATTTCCTCTTCCAACGAGACACACAGTCTATAAGCTCTAGAGTAATCCCATCTTCAACAAACCCATTATTTATGACTCTAAGCAATTCCATCTTCAACAAACCCCAAATTTAGTGCTCTAGAGGAATCCCATCTTCAACAAACCCATTATTCATGAGCTCTAGAGCAATCCCTCATCAACAAACCCATCATTTATGAGCTCTAGAGCAATCCCATCTTCAACAAACCCATCATATTTATGAGCTCTAGAGCACCCCATCTCAACAAACCAATTATTTATGAGTCCTTCTAGAGCAATCCTCTTCAACAAAACCATCATTTATGAGCTCTTAGGGAATCCCATCTTCAACAAACCCCATCATTTCAACCTGACTGGACACTCAGTATCGCAAAGTTTAGCTCCTCTTGAATCCCATCTTCAACAAACACCCATCATACAACTTAGGACATGGACACACAGTTCGCAAGTTTAGCTCCTCTTCTGTCCCATCTCAACAAACCCATCATTTCAAAACCTTGACTGACAACATAATTCGCAAGTTTAGCTTCCTCTTTGTCAGCAGGATGGTAGGAAGTGTAAACATATGTTTGGGCTAGATGACACCCAACAACATTTAAACAAAAGCTTTGATGCTGGTAGCATCACGACACACACACACACACACACACACACACGACACACAAACATCACACACACACACACACACACCACACACACACACAACACATTATAAAAAACTTAACAAAAAACACCTGACATCCCACCCTCCACCCAGCAAACACAGACACAAGAAGGCGGAAATATATATATATATATAATATATATATAAAAATTTATATAATATATATATAATATATATATATATATAAAGAAAATGCCTGAAAATTATCAGTATTTCCTACAGATCTCTGTGTGAAGTGCCCGTAAGGTCAACCCATGATGACTGACAAAATCGGGACAGGACAAAGTACAATGAATTTCGACCTCTTGGGTCTTGATTTGATTTTGATCCGAATATGAGAAGATAAGGGGATTCTCGTCTCTTCGTGTTCACTGAGCTAATATTATTTGTTTCTGCCTGAAAAAGCCAAAGGTCGATCCTATTGCGTTGTGTCTTGTCCTATACGATGTTTGTCTGTTTTAGGGGGGGGGAGGGGGGGGGTCCTTGGCGGTAATTAACAACAACCCCTCTTTGTTTTGATCTCTTTCCGAAATTTTGCTATCAATATCGCCCTACAGTCACTCCGTTTGAAACAATCTTTTCTGTAAGGGATAGGGGGATGGAAAAAGAGGGTAAGGGAGTGAGAGTGGTTTGAGTGAATTTAATTTGGGAGCTGTTTAGCCGACAGCTAAAAAAACTGTCAACCAGTCCACAATCAAAAACTGACTTTTTAGAGTCCAAAAGAAAACAAATGTATCTATTTTGTCATAAAGAACATGTTTTTCGCACTCTGTAATTTAAATAATGAAATTACGTATGATAGCAAAGATGAATACCATGACAATTGTTGGAGAAGAGACGACGACGACGACGACGAGACGGCGACGATTATGAATGATGATGATAAAGATGATGATGATGAAGATGATGATAATAAGGATGTAGATGATATGATGCTGATGATGAATGATGATGATGATGATGAATTATGATGACATAAGATGATCATAATGATGATCATAATGATATCATAATGATGATGATGAAGAAAGAAGATGATGATAGATAGCTGATGATGATGACTGGTGATGATGATGATGATGATGCATAATAATGATGATGAAGAGGAAGAATGATGATGATGTGGTGATGATGATAATGATGAGAGATGATAGATGATGATGATGATGATTTGATGATGATGATGAGATGATGATGGTGACGATGATGATGATGATTGTGACGGGTCCTCCGACGCTTCCCCCCTCGTTACTTAAAATAAAAATTTTTGTAAGATTTTCATATTCAGGATGCATGGGGTTATAACAGACTAGTATTTACGCTTTCACAACCAAAATTGCGCTCTCGGCACGGCACACGACACTCTGTCACTCACATCGGCCCGCAACAAAGGTGAAGGGAAACCAATAACATTTCATAGAAAATAATCAACTTTATTTAACTTGATCACCGAGGCTCCCCCGCCCGTCACTACACAACACTACTATCTGTAATCATACAACAATGTAAACAGCATCCAGACAATTCATAAATCGCAATCCCCTTGTTCCTTCAGTTATTCTACTTAGCCAGGAAGACAATATTCCACTATTCTGTTTGCACACCTTATATCCTTAAGTAGCAAATAATCGTCCATAACTTGCCAGAATTCCTTGGTTGATCGTCAGTTTGTCTCTCATCCACTGTACGACCACTGAGCCTTGAGCTGCCACAAGTCCTGTTGTGTCCTCACCCCGATTGCCAATCCCATTGGGGGACACTGGGCAACGTAGCTTGAGTCGCACCCTCACACCGAGTCTCCCGGACTCCACCCGTACTCGCCTCTCCACTGAAAGGGCATCCTGTCGCCTCTACAACAGGTCTCTCTGGCTGCAAACACCCCACCGTTGTCTGGCAGCTCCTGTCTAGGCTCCAACAGGCGACACGTCTTCTTGTCGACCGACCCGCAACGGGAGACAATTCTTTCTCGTCGGTCGGCTCCTGAGGCTACAGCAACCTCCACTGTCTTACTCCCCCACCAGAGACAACGAGGCACAGCAAACCTCTGGCTTCACGCTGTTTTTCTGAGCCCTCAGCAAGACGGCGAGTTCACTTTCCCCTAAGTGAGTCACACACTTCTTGGTTTTCCAAGCCCTATATTCTATTTCTCAAAGAAAGAGAGAACCTCGGAGTTTTAACTGCTCAACAACACCAATTGAATCACTGGAGCAACACACACACACACGATTTGTACCAATAATTCCCCAAGTTATTTTTAGTCACCTACACATACAAAACACACCCCACATGCTGCTAGCGCCAAACAAAGACTTGGCCCCCTGTTAAGCATTAACCTCCTATTCAAACTCAGTTCGATTCCCCCAAACAACCCATTGAACTAACAGCCCTGGACCCTCTCTTCCAGCCATGACTGATGCTTCAATATTTACTACCTCTATTAGACAACAAGCGCAACCACTCGATAGGCCGCAGCCTTCCATTCATTCCTCAGAACAAGGGACACTGAATGGTCCGCTGTACTCTCCGTCATCATGACGGTCAACTACCCGTGACGGTCACCTGACACGATCGCCTTCATTTCCTAGTCCGCACGGGAGAGCCCATGAATAGCCAGTGCTCAAAGTGGTACACTCTTTCTCTTCTCCTACCCCGGACTGCCAGGTCGCCAACTCCTTGTCCACTTATCCCTCGGACATGCCGAAACACTTCCCATACTCCCCTCCTTCAGTATACGACCGGGGTATCCCCCCTGGTGATGCCTGAATTCGAGCACACTGAAAAGACCGAAGGAACGTGCTCATCACAACAACAGCAACTACCTCATTTAAATTTGCCTAAATGCTCGAGCACAATTCGGCCGACATCATTACAATGATGATGATGATGATGATGATGATGATGACTTTGTTGATCAACGTGTTTCATTTTCTCGTGCTTGCGTGTGATGCTATCAGAAACATATATAAAGCCACATTATCCGATTCTCCTGCCTTCGTTAAACCGTACCTCCTATCTGTCCTGTCTGTCGTGTCTGTCCAGTCTCTCTGTCCGTCCGTCCGTCCCGTCCGTCGGTCTTCAGTCGGTCGTTCCGTTCGTCCCGTCCGTCTATCTGTCTGTCTGTGTCCGACTGTCTGTCTGTCTGTCTGTCTGTCTCACCACTCTCTCTCTCTCCTCTCTCACACACCTTCTTTCAGACAGGACAGACAGAGAACAGAGACAGTGTGTTCAGTGTCTGTGTGTTCTGTACATACACAAGAATACTTCTTAGAGAGTACTTGATCGATCTTTCCACCCCACCCCCCTCCCCCGCAATCCCACTCTTCTCCAGTCTAGGAGTCACTAATCATTTTGCATTGTCTCCGTGCTTTTTTTTTTCACACCATCTAAAAAAAAATAGAACAAAAGGTCCTCAGAAACACACAACAACATTTATTTCCCGAACAGAAACAGAAAGTCGAGGAGTTGAGGGAAAAGCTGGTGTTTTTTCCAGGGGATGGAAGGGGGGAGGGGATGAGTGGGGGTGACAAACTCGCACACCCCCCCCCACCCCTACACACACACACTACACAAACACACACATACACACACATTGAAAAAAAAAAAAAACCTCCTTGTCCACCGCATGCGTGGCGCGCTCACGCAATCTGTGAAGCACAGTCGTGAGGCGTGTGACACTTCAAAAACGGAATCACATCACTTTATTCACAGACAGTTTCTTCTTCTTGATCACTCCCAGCGTGAAATTCGCGATTGCATCTCATAAAGAGAGCTATAAGAACGTTTCAAGTCTGAAAAAAGAACAAAACATCCCACAAACACACAAACAAACAAACAAAATGGACCAACATCATAATTCATGTGTCTTGATCATCACGCGAAACAAGAAACTTTTTTTTGTTGTTGTTTTTTTCTTTTTCATTTTTTTTTTTTTTTTTGCGTGGGGGGGGGGAGTGGGTGGTGTGTGGTGGAGTGGTGGTGGTGGTATTTTGAGTGAATGCGAAGTTTTGTTTGGGTTTTTTGTTTTTATATCAATCAGCAAGAAGCTCATCATTGGCAACAGTAACCTCTCGCAGCTTTTGTTTTTTCAATTTACATTCTTTCATAATTTGAAATAAGGAAAAAAAAAGGATTATCATCCCAAAACGTGTCTCAACATTTTCTATTCTTTTCTTTTTTTTATTTCATTTTTTTTCTTTGGTATCCTGTTTGTCGATACGGCTCACGCAGATTAATAAGGCAATGGTAGCAATGATGATGATGACGAAGAGATGATCTGAATGATACGAGATGATGATGATGATGATGAAAGATGATGACGATGTGATGACGATGAACTATATCACGATGATGATGATGAAGACGATGATGATGATGATGACGATGATGTATGAACGATGATGATGTTGATGATGACGAATGATGACGATGAGGAGATGAATGATGAAGGTGATTGAATAACTACTGATATGAAGAAAATAAAAAAGGAAGAAAAGGAAAACATCTGATTCCATTCTGACGTTTTTTGTGGTACTGGCGGGTATATAAGAATACAGATGAACATGTGTCATGATAAAGTCGAACGACGATAATATACAATCTGAATAATTATGATAGAAAGAAGTTAACAACTGAAAAAAAGAATGACAAACAAAAATGGAGAGACAAGAAAAATAAGGAACAAAAGAGAAAACTCCGTTCAGTCCTCAAAGGCAATTTGGCTCGCGCGCAAACAATGCTGTTTTTAATTATGCCATCCGATAGAGGACATCATTTCTACGATGAAAGTCAGGAAAGAAAATTAAAAACAACAACGAACGAAACGACGAGGATGATGATACTAAATATCAAAACAAAGAAAGAAAGAAGTACGACAAAGAAAAAAGAACTCTATGAATCCTGCAGTAATCAAGACCCCAAAAACAAGAGTTGTTTTTGTTGTACTTTCTGCGTTTAGAATCCCTGCCCAACAACAGCAACACAACAACAACCAATCAACAACACAATACAATTGCACTTCAGTGGACTTGAACTTGCAGCATTCGTCTGACAGAGCGCGAAGATAGGTTTTGAGACTGAAATGGGACACGCTTCCACTTCCAGCAGACAACTCACCACCAACTCCATGGTGTGAGACTGAAAATGCCAAGCACATTCCCAGACAGCTCCACCACCACCATGGGTTTGAGACTGAAATGGGAACACCATTCCCTCCCAGACCAGCTCACCACCAACCCATGGGTTTGAGACTGAAATGGAAGCACACCATTTCCCCCCAGAACAGCTCACCACCAACCCTATGGGTTTGAGACAAATGGAGCACCATTACCACCCAGAACAACTCACCACCAATCCCCATGGGTTTGAGACTGAAATGAGATAGCACCAACGTCCCCCCCCCTCCCCCCGACAGCTCACCACCAACCCCATGCGTTATGAGACTGAAATGAGAGCATGGTACCATCCCACCCCCCCCCCCCCCCCTCCGACAGCTCACCACCAACCCATGGGTTTGAGACTGAAATGGGAGCACCATTCCCCCCAGACAGCTCACCACCAACCCATGGGTTTGAGACTGGAAATGGTATGCACCATTCCCCCAGACAGCTCACCACCAACCTCAAGGGTTTGAACAAAGGGAGCAACCATTCCCCTCCAGACACTCACCACCAACCCATGGTTTTGAGACTGAAATGAAGAGCAACCATCTCCCCCCCACCCCCCGACAGCTCACCACCAACCCAGCGTTACTTGAAACTGAAATGAGAGCACCATCCCCCCCCCCCCCTCCGACAGCTCACCACTTTCAACATACATAGGGTTTTGAACTGAAATGGGAGCACCCTTCTCCCCAGACAGCTCACCACCACCCAGGGTTTGAGACTGAAATGGAGCACCATTCACCATTTCCTCCCCATACAGCTCACCACCAACCCATGGGTTTGAGACTGAAATGAACCTAACCATTCCCCCCAACAGCTCAGCAACAACCCCTGGGTCGAGAGACTGAAATGGGTAGCACAATCCCCCCAGACAGCTCACCACCAACCCCATGGGTTTGAGACTGAAATGGGAGCACCATCCCAGACAGCTCACACCAACCCATGGGTTTGAGACCTGAAATGGTAGCACAACATTCCCAGACAGTTCACCACCATACCCATGGGTTGAGACTGAAAAGAGAGCCCCATTCCCCCGAAGACAAACTCACCAACCAACCATGGGTTTTGAGACTGATATGGGGAACACCATTCCCCCAGACAGCTCACCACCAACCCATGGGTTTGAGACTGAAATGGAAGCTACCCATTCCCCCCAGACAGCTTCACCACCCACCTCATGGTTTGAGACTGAAATGAAGCCCCATTCCCAAAGCTCACCACCAACCCCATAGGCTTGAACTGAAATGAGAGCACCATCCACCCCTCCCCCCCCCCCCCCGACAGCTCACCACCAACCCATGCGTTTGAGCTGAAATGATGTCAACCATCCCCTCCCCCCCCCCCCCCCCCCACTCCGACAAGAGCTCAACACACAACCCATGGGTTTGAGACTGAAATGACGCAAAATCGCATTCCCCCCCCCTCCCCCCCCCCCCATCCCCCCCGACAGCTCACCACCACCACCTTGGGTTTGAGACTGAAAGGGAGCACACATCCCCCCGCCCCCCCCCCCCCCACCCCCGACAGCTCCACCAACAACCATGGGTTGAGACTGAAATGAGAGCATCACCATCCCCCCCCCCCCCCCCCCCCCCCCTCCGACAGCACAACACCACCAACCCATGGATTGAGACTGAAATGGGAGCACATCCCCGAAGACAACAGCACGCACCAACCCCTGGGTTTGAAGACTGAAATGGGAACACCAATCCCCCCAGACAAGCTCACCACCAACCCATGGTTGAGGACTGAATGGAAGCCACCATTCCCTCCCCAGACAGCTCACCACCAACCCATGGTTCTGAGACGAAATGGAAGCACCATTCCCAGAACAACTCAACACCAACCCATGGGCTTGAGACTTAAATGAGAGCACCATCCTATCCTCTCCCCCCCCCCCCCCCCCCCCCCC